>PVKB01000791.1:360000-450000 GCA_004027205.1 Ctenodactylus gundi
TTGCTGCTTGTGAATTTTTTTTTCTTTAGGAGAAAAAAAGTATTGGCTTATTTTTTAGGTGTGGTTGCATTCATAGAGCTGTCTCCAGACGTTGACTTTTTAAACAGATTCAGTTTAAAACTGGTGAGGAATTACTAAACCAACTATTTTGGAATTTGGCAAATTAATATTCTGTACTCTAGTTGACTATGGTAAGAGAGACTCAGATCTATGTCTTTTAAAGGTAAGAAAGACCAGATGTCTTCAAATTTACTCATTTATAATAGATAATTATAGCAAGTCAGGGTTTTATGTTATAAATTTAAGGTCATGGTTACTGTTGAATAATTTTCTTGTCTTTGTTTGAGAAACTTTCTAATGAAACATCAAGACAATAAAATTAATTATACTTAATGCAGACGCATAAATTTGGAGGAGTATAGTTGGTGTTTTTAAGCGAATTTTCTTGCCGATAGAGCACAAGCCTATGAGGGTTTTATTGTAACCCAGTAATTGGAGTCCAACTTTAGCTTTTAATTAGCCTGTGTTAGACTAGAGACCAGGGAAGAGCCCTTGCTTTAGGCTTAGAATGGGACTCTTGCTAAGGGCTAATTCAAGGGTTAAGCTTGGAGCAGAGCACCCTGCTGAACAGGCAAGGGAAAAGTATCAACGGATGACATGTAGGAGAGGTGAGGGGAATGAAATTCTTCCTTAGGCAGAAGGAGGCAACTTTTCAAAGTAAGGTACCTGGTGGAGACTCTTGTCTGAGGGGAAAATTGAGGAGAGGTGATTTTTAATGTGTGTTTGAGGCATACCCCGACCTTCCTGTATGATTTCGGTTGAGCTTTCATTGGATGGAGTGCTTGACCTGTTTATCACACAAAAAGAGGTACCAGCTGCCTTCTGCACAAAGCAGGCACACTGTGGCTAGAGTCATTCTCTGTGCACTTAATGCATGGAGGAAAGTGTTTTGTGCTTAAGCACTTTTAAGTATCCACTGGAACACATGAATCTAGCGCCCTAAAAATTTTAAAAGCCCTTTTATCCATACTCCATGTGGTGCCTTGCACTTAGAAATCTGCTGTGTTCTTTGCTCTCCTGGGCAATTGTGAAATGCTTTATTCTTGCTTGATTTTTTGGGGGGGGTTTGTTTTGTTTTTCTTATTTGCAGGTGTCCTGGGAAAGTCCTGAAGGTGGGGAAAAAGCAGTGGGATTTATTACTAAAATAACACTTCTATTTTAGGTGTGGCATCTTGTATATAATTTATTATTGTTATTTTTAGGCTTCTCACTAGTCCTTTCAAAAAGATCCCTCTGATACCTTGTCACATTTCGGATGGAATATTGTTTTTGGCACTTTCACATTACCTTTCATTTCCTGTCTCCCCCCCCCCACACACACACGCACGCACGCACACGCATGCACACACACACACGCTCTACATCCCACATGTGTGAGCTCACACTTTATTACCTCTGTTCTTGGCTAGCCAGCACTGCCGACTTCCTCTCAGCAAACACTGAATTGTGTTATTCAGACTCCAGGGCCTGCCGCCCCTAAGGCGGGGTGTAAAGGACCAGCCTGAGCTTTGCTCCCTGGTCTGGTGGCCTGGGGTGCTGGTTGCACACTTCCTGGCCTTCCGGTGGTTTTGATGTGCATGCTTTTCTCCCTGCTCCTCAGCAGCTGACCTGATATTCTCTGACCCTCTGCTAGCCCTTGGCCTTTGTTTTGGCACCCATCTCCCTCCTTTCTGGGTTCTTACTCTTGTCTGGCTTCATCTGACTCTAGAGACAGCCAGTGCCACCAAAGAATGGGTTTTAGAAGGTTTAATAGGAAAAACAATGTGAGTAAAAATACTCAAAAGTGCTCTTCTCAGTTTTACCTTCTAATGTCTAGAAGTGAAGATAATGGAGATGAGGTTTGTGTTTTGTTTTGTTTTTTTTTTTTGAAACCTTTGGAGTCCTAATAGTTCTAAGCCAAGAAGAACTTTTTAAAAATTACTTATTCTCTCAGGAACAGAATAAAGATAATTTTAAAATGCCTTAAAAACAGAATCCAATTTAGGACAAAAGATTAAAACCTTTCTTTAGGATGTGAAGAATTTCTTTTTCTTATTTCTGGACAGAATTTTCATAAATGCTTATTGAGTGTTGCCTGTGATTCCTTCTGTTATTTCTGACCACATCTTTCGTTGAAGCCACCTGTCTGATAAGATATTCCCAACTCTGTTGGGTCATCTCAGCCCTCTGGAATTGCATCCCTCATGATATATATGGTAAGACTGGGTATCTTAGGGTTAATGAGAGGAAAGTCACATTGCTGTAACACAGTTTCTGACTCTACTTGTAAATAGTTGGGGGGGTAGAAGAGTTATGTCACCGTCCTGTCAATTCATTCCAGCTAGCATGCCTTCTTCAACAGGTTCTTCCTGAAATAAGTGTCAGTTTAGAAGATGCTCAAATATTCAGTGAGTGTTAGCCATTATCGTTAGTCTGAATTTCCATAAACTTTATCCTGCAGGATAAGTTTTGTGACTCATGGTTTGAATTTTGCTTGATATTTTGTGCATAGGTGTGCGCACATACTTGAGTGTGAATAGGTGTGTGTGTGTGTGTGTGTGTGTAGGTGGGTTTTAGGGAATCAGACAAGTGCCGTGCCTGTGCTAGGTGAGTCCTCCATTACTGTATTACATCCCTAGTCCTAGGCCGAAGTTTTATTTAAAAAGTAATGTCTCGATGTACAAGAATGAGAACATCATCTTTCACAATAGTCTATGTAGGATTTGTGTTGAATGACACTATTGAAATCAAAGCAGGCTTATACATACAATAATTTTTCTCATGTGTTTTAGAATGCTTTTTTTCATTCTGAATTTTTGGTTTTTATAGAAAGATCTTGTGCTGGATATGTTAGTAGATACCTATAGCCCTAGCTGTTCAGAGGCCGATCTCAAGTTTGAGGTCAGTTAGGCCACTCAGACACAGCTTCTGTAGTAAAAAAGGCACATACTGCTCAGCAGTAGAGCACGCCTGGATTCAGTTCCCCATACAATGGGGAGAAGATGTTTTGCTAGATAATGTACCATATAAACCAGTTTACGCTATAGGTGCACAGGAAGTTCAGAGTTGTGAAATGCTAATTTATATATTTTTTGACTCTTCTAAGTCTATTGTGCGCTTGTAGCATGGGAGAGAAATTTCACGACAGGAAGTAGAAAATGATGACAAGACAGGTAGAGGGAATGATTTACTTAGAATGAGTATAGGTAAGGACTTCAGAGTGTGGGAGGGAAGGGGCAGAGGCATGAGAGAGGCTGGACTGGTACTTAGGAGATTCTGTATGAGATAATTGGATCTTGGGTTCTACTAATGTGCATTTATTTGATCACTCTGAAACTTTTGTATTTAAAACAAGTATGTCCTTAGAAAAGTAGGATAAGAAAATTCTTATTTTCTCAACGGGACAACACAATTATCCCTATTTTTGTTTTCTATTTGTTATTATATGGAGGAAAGAATTGGCCAGGCACACATGAAATGTTTGCATGTCATCCGTTTCATCTGTGGAAGCCAGGGTGGGCACGGGCTATGACCGTCTTCTTTCTTTGTTCCTCATTTAGGAACGGACTGAAACCCTGCAGAACCTCGCAGCACTCTACGCCGTCCTCATCAGATGTTTCACTGTGTCTGTAGTTGAGTAAAGGTGAACAATGCCACCATGTAATGGTTCTAATACCTAATGCAGATAAATGAAGGAGATAAAAGAGATAATAGAAAAAATCTTGTAGTTGGGCATGGGAGAACATGCCTCCAGTCCTAGCACTCAGGAGGTTAAGGCAGAAGGGTCACAAGTTTGAGGCCAGCCTCGGCTGCATAATAAATTCAAGGCTGGTGGGGACTACACAGAGAAAAAATAAATAAATTCAGTCCTTATATTACTTGTCACCTGTTGTGCTTGGATCCAGAGTGTCCCCCAAAAGCCTCATGTACCTAGGAATACAATGCACTGTTGGGAGGTGGGGCCTGGCTGCAAAGGGCAGATGCTTGGGGCTTGATGTGCAGGGGCGCACACTGGTTCTGCCCCTCCTTCCAGATTTGGCTCTGTTCCATGGTGCTGTGAGAATCTCCGTCTGTATCTGGAGCTCAGTGTCCAGCTGTGTCCCCACCGAGAATAGACTGACTTTCTGAAACTGTGAGCTGAAATAAATCTTTCTTCCCTAAAGTTGTTCATGTTGGGTATTGAGTCACAGTGTGACCAAAAAGTAACTAAGATGTCACCTGTTTTCAAAAACATAAAAAGAGGACCTGTATGTTTGTAGAAGTATAAAAGAGAGAGAGAGAGAGAGAGAGAGAGAGAGAGAGAGAGAGAGAGAGAGAGAGAGAGAGATTGTGTGTGTGTTTGAGCCATTCAGGAGAATTGTGGTGTGCACTCTGTACTGTAGGCATTTAGCCTTTGCATTTGCTACCTAATGGTAGTGGTGGTATCTTTATCATGTGTATACATTTGAGGCATTTCTCTGACATTTTCCTCTGTTACTCTCCATACTGGGAGTGTTGTAGGCAGGACAACCATCGGTCAGGGCCATGCAGCTGGCATGAGGGGATGTCTGCATTTGGGTGGTGCTTAGGGGAGCACTGAGTGTGGTGTCCTCCAAGGATCCTTCTAGCTCTGTGCCTGTGATTCTGTGAAATAATTTGGCTCTCATATAGAGCCAGGGACATTCTTTTTGAAACATAATGTGATATCATATCCTTTATCAATATATCGTATCACTGCAGTTTGTGACATTATGCTGTAAAACGCTAGACCATAAAAGCCTATAATTTATAAGGCTATATTAGGTACTTACTTTGTGTATTATAGCCTGATAGCCTTGTAATTCAACAGTGCCTATCATTTATTCTATATATAATTCCATGGAGAGTTCTGGTGACATTATAAACCACAAAAGCAGAGCTCAAGTGGTTAGTCATTAGAACCCCGAGATAGAAATACCTTGTATTACATTATTCAGTATTTATTATTTTCCATAATGTGAAGTTAAAACACTTGGATTTGAAACATTCTGTATTTACATTCCACATCATGGTGTTCATATACGTGTCAGTGGGACAGGCTGTGCTTGAGTACCACATCACAACCGTGCGGAAACCTTGCTTCTGCTTACAGTGTCTACTTGTTGTCCATCGTTCTGCAGAACATTTTTTTTTTCCTCCTGGCTGGTTATCAAAGAGGAAATTCTGTTGCCTATCCATTGTGAAGTTTTGCTTCTTAGTTAACTAAAGAGAAGCAAGAGTACATTTGTTTTTCAATGAATTCTAAATCATTCATTCCAAGCTTTGTCAGAAATAAACACTCTACAGGCTCTTTTACACAGAAACCCCTGTAGCATCACTCATGGGCCAAAGGCTGTAGCTAAACTAACTTAGAAGCATTAAATTATTATGGTAGAATGCTGTAGTATATTTTTATAAGCATGTTCAAAATAATAGCATGATAACATTGTCTGATGCAATCCTCTTAAAGTTTGTTCTTGTTTTATAAACAATGCTGTAGTGTCTTCTAGTCCTTATCCCCTTTCTCATTGGTCCTTTTTTACCTTTACAAGGACATTTTGATTATGGAAGCCATGGATTGTATTACAGATTGCGGTACTTGCAGCGGCTGGTATATTTCCTTTGGTTCAAGAATGAAAATTAAGCTCCATCCTCTCCCTCCAGCCACCAGGGTCTCCAAGAGTTGAACAGTTCTTCTTTTCTTGAGATTTTTAGAGACTGAAAGTTAAGAAAAAGAGAATGATGACCAAAAGTTCATAAAATAACTGAGTTATAAAATACCTGAAGCCAACCTACTGTAAAAAATGACCCGTTTTATGACATCACATTATAGTAACTATTCACAGAGGTAAGCAAGTCCGCAGAGGATATGTGGCTATAGTCATTTATTACTTGTTTGAAGGAGAGGAAGAGAGGAAGAAATTTAACAAAACAGAGGAGGAGGAAAAGCTAGGAGCAGCAGGCTGACTACTTTCACTTTAAATCACAATGTGGTTTCGTTTCCAGCCAGTAAGTGACTTGATAGTGTTGAAAGATAACCCAACAAGGAGCTTGGATTCTTGCCATATTCTAGGATCTCAATTAAGGGATGAAATTGCAGGACACTCTTCAGCGAGACTGGGTCTGGGGCCAGGCAGCAGGCAGTAGGGCTGCTCTAGTCTTGGGCAGTAGGGCTGGAGGGACGTAACTGCCTGGATTAGCATTAAGGGTATTTAAGAGTGCAAATCTCCTTAAATCCATAATAGAATAGAACCCCTATAAGTGAAGAAAGGAGAGAGAGAGAGAGAGAGAGAGGCAGAGAGAGAGACAGATAAATGCAGAGAAAGACTTTAAAACTTTGGATCTCCTCTTTGTTAGAAATACCTCTTTTTTCTTTGCCATTTGCTGGGGCATTTACTGACGAGTTAAGTAACATGGAAAATCAGAAACGGAGGGAACTGAGATTCTCTGTAGAGGACTGATTTTAAGTGCCATTCAAAATACAAGTTGCCGGGAATATTGGAATTACACATTTTTGGGTACATGAATAGCGATTCTCTCCTTTTTGCACTAATTGCGTCTCCTATGCTGTCATATTTTGCTGTGGCACCATTTTCTCTAAGTGTTGCATTATTGACTTAAAAGGTGTCATTTTCCAAATGATGGAGTTAAGGAAGTACATTTTCCTTGTTTCACAATTTGCACACAGATTGAAGAAGACTTAACCATTGTCACAAAATTTGGATATGACGGATCTTGTATTTTAACTGGATTGTAGGTGTTGGAAATCTACCGGTGCATTAATTTTAATGGAAGATTGTGCCATCCTGGAAAAATATTTTGAAAGTTAAGTCATGTCAATTTTCTACCTTTTTTCTTTCTTCCTGTTTCTTAAGGCCAGATCGTCTTTGACATCTCATCCTTCTGTGTCACGATAATTGTGGCTTTAGTAATATTTGTATTTTATGCTGCTGCTGCTGCTGCTGCTGCTCCTGCTCCTCCTGCTCCTCCTGCTGCTGCTGCTCCTCCTCCTCCTCCTCCTCCTCCTCTTCTTCTTCTTCGACAGTGTCTCACTCTCTGTTCCAGGCTGGCCTTGAACTCGTGCCTCGTGCCTCAGCCTCTGGAGTGTGTGCAGCCACATCCGTTTATGTGGTACCAGGCAAGTGAGAACCCAGGGCCTTGTGCTTGCCAAGCAAACACTCTCACCACTCAGATGTGGCCCTGGGCCTCCAGCATGATGCTTTTCACCCATTAAAAGTAGAGATAGTGGAGATATTAATTCTGATTCTGAACTGAAACTAATTTGGTGAAATACTCTTTTTTTCCTTGCATTCCCCACCAAAAGCAAAGAAGAATGACATTAAACACACATACCTTTTCCTCTACTAGGCCTTTTAGCTTCCAGACCTTTGAAAGGTTTGTGACATTTTACTTGATAGTCGAGGCTCTGAGCTTTGCTTCCTTTTAACCTACTAATGATGGCTAATTAAAAAAACCCAAATTAGATTTAGGAATCTTTTCCGTGTTTTGTTTGGTCCTCAGCCAACCTTTTTTTTTTTTACTTCTTACACGTGAAAAGCTAGGTGCATTGGTAGTGATAGGAAAGGAATATGAGAAGGTATTTTAATGAGTTAGGAAAGGTGGGGAGGTTATAATATTTGGTCTTTACTCAGAATAAATACCTGTTTAATTCATTTTTCCTTCTGTGCATTTGTTATGTTATTTGCTGTCATTTAACTTTCAGTTTAGTATGAGTGTTCACCAGGTGTGTGTGTGTGTGTTTTGTGGTTATGAAATCAAGGTCAACCAAATATGCCTAAGCTAATAGAACTTGACTAACATTGTTACAAATAGAGAAAAAAGTGATGAACCCACATCAAGGAACTGGTGGAACGGGAATATAAGAAGTCAATGAAACCTATTGAGATTTTAGTGAACTCTCTCTCCCTTGAACTGCTAGGCAGGCAGAGTGAACATGGTATGTTGACCTGTTGAGATGAATGAAGTCTCTAAGCAGTGGTTGCAGTATCTAGATACCCACTGTCCGCTCCAAGTACAGCTTATACATGCTGTCTTTCTCTCCCTTTCCCTCCCTCCCTCTCTCTCTCTCTCTCTCTCTCTCTCTCTTTCTCTCCCCCCATCTCTGAGTATTCAGCATTAGAATGATACTTTACATTGCTTAAAAATTATGTGAGTGTTTGTTGCTGTTGTGTAGGAAGGAAATAAATCAAGGGCTTTTGTGGGATTTTAAATTCTTCCCAAGAGGAAAGAACTAATATTAAGGCTTCACAAGTGGGATTAATTTACTATATCTCTCAGGAGTCTATTGGGTATTATATTTATACATTATAAAATATGTTTTGCTGTGCTTTAAATTAATATTTTTCTACCTGCAGGATGAACGTGAGGGTAGAGTTTCTCTCCGGGGTGGGAGATGACAAAGTCAAAAGAGATGCCACCAGGCCCTCAGCTGTGTCTGAGGCTGTGCTCTATGGCTCTGAGGTCCAGACAGTTTCCTACGCGGCCTCGAGTTGCCCCAAAGGCAGAGCACACCGAGATGGTGGGATTGAGAGGAAACAATCTCTACTTTTTCCATTAGTACTTTTTAAATTTTTCTTTTGAGATTTGTGCCCTTACAGTAAGCTGCTTCAGCCCGTGGTGCTGGTGGCCGGTTGCCAGGCTTGGTGCATCCATGCCGGCAGCAGCGGCCCCCCGGATGTCTTGTAGCAGCTGCTGTCAACTCGTCACCTTCCTCTCATTCCCTCCCCTCCCGCTGCTGCCATGGGTCAGTGCAAGTGCTGGCGCTCATGTGTCGAGGGGAAGGGCACAGCTGCAGAAGGGGTCGCCCCTGGAGACCCAGGCTTCCTGCCTCTGTGGTGTGGGCAGTCCTGGGCAGTCTGGCCCTATGACCTGTTTCCTGTTCCCTTCCTTGTGTTTGTTTGGCAGGAAAGCCCATTGGCCCCGATGCAGAACTCTAGACTTTCGCTGAAGTGGGAGGAGGGAGGAATCCGTGAGAATGTAGGAAGTTGTCATCACGTGTTGGTGTTGCTGGTAATCAACATATGCATTTTAAACGTCAAATGTATGTCTTTCCATCTGGTTAATTGTCTTTGGTATCTTAAGAGTAAGTGGGTGTGTTGTACGTAGTGTCATGTACGTATGAGTGGTTGCATGAGTAGCCTGTAGTCAAAGTACAAAGATCTGTAAACTTTGGTCCCAGAACCGCTGGTCCACCAGACCTACTCAGGCAACTACAGCTCTGGATTCTTGTAAAAATGCTCACTTGTCCTGCTTTTAGGGATATGCTTGGCTTTACCTTCTTCTTTTTCCTTTTACGCTCTACAAGTTTTGTTGCAAGCAATTGTGAAGTTCATCCTACAAAAACCTCCATTGCATGATAGGTTTATTTAAATGCCTGTCATATTCTCATAAGCTTTATCACAGCAGGATGCAGTAGCCCCACAAACTGGCAGGAAATCCACCATACATTTTTCAGTTCCTTGATGATTGAGTGTTTGCACCCTAGCAAGTTTTTTTGGCAATATTTTATAGGTTGGATAAGGAATTTGTTTTGAATGAAAGCCCAGATAAGGTATGTACGTTTACCCCCGGCCCCTTTTTTTACCTTTATTTCCCTTTGGGGGTTGGAGCCTTTGTGTGTGTGTGTGTGTGTGTGTGTGTGTGTGTGTGTGTGTGCGCGCGCGCGTGTGCGTGTGCGCGCGCGCTCTGAACTTGGCTGAACAGTAGAGTATTGAGGTTCTTGCCATGCCTTACTGACATAAAGTTAAATATAGAATAGTGAGGAAGAATCTTGGGGATAAGCTTTGAAGTTTCACAAAGGATTTTAACATACTGTAAATACATTCAAATGACAATTCTCCTATCTACTAGATATAACGTCTTAAACATTTTATTTCAAAAAGAAGTCTAAAGAATGCTCAAGGATTTCACATTGCCTGTCTGGGAGTATGCAAGTGCTTCTTCATTATTCTGAGGCATTTGTCCATAAATGTATCATAAAAAAATGGAGATTTGGTAGTGTTCAACTTTGTTACATTTTCCTTCCAATGAAATTGTCCCTTCTGTTTTATTTTCTTTGTGTGTGTGTGTGTATTGCTAGATTCTCCGCTGCTCTGTAACATGTAATTCTGAAAATATTTATCAATGATACTTTATTCCTGTACACTTAGTCGTTACAGTACTGCATGTTCGTTTTTGTGTTTGCTTCCATTTATAGTGAGATGACAGCGTAGTAGTCTTTTCCCTGAGGTTCAGCTGACTCGGAGAGGATTCAGGCATGGGACCCCAGACATTATGTGAGCCCAGCGTCACTATCATACTACAGCTACACCTCAGGGCACCTTCTGTCTCTTGTAGGCCAGACTGAGGTAATGACTAGGGCTGTGGAACATGCTGAGGGAATTCTTGTGGGCTTTCTAGTTCTGTGGTTTCGTAGGAATCCCCCAAAAGAAAAAGAACCTCCTCATGCCAAGTTCAGTAACTCCTCTATAGAGACTTAGAAAGCATGGTAAGGTGTGGAGGAGGAATATTCTCTAAAGAAGTGAAAAGAAGCAGGGGTATGGAGATGTGGATTACACTATCCCATCATCCCTTGACTGTCCCTAGCCCTGCGCAATCTGGTTCAGCCTTTTGGCCTTCGACTTCCTCCCCTCCAGCATGATACTTGTGTGTTGTTAGGCCTTTTTTTTTTTTTTTTTTGTTCTGAAAGTCTGGATCTGCCTAATATTTTATTGATTTTATTATCATAATGGGCTGCTATACTTGACCCAACCTCAAATTGGTCATTATGGATGGGTACTAAGGCCCAGACCAGATGCAACATTTTGATTGAAATTTTTAATAAGATAAGAAGCCCTAGTTAATTGAAAAAATTATAACCTATGAATAATCAATGTACTAAGTAGTATAACACACACACATACCTACACATACGTATAGTGCTCTCTGTGTCCTATATTGGAGGTGTGACACTTGATACAAGCTTACAACAAAGCAATTTGGGTGTTATTATTATTATGATTCTCATTTTGGAGAAGGGTAAACTGTGGAACAGAAAAATTTCTAGCCCTCTGTCATGTAAATTGTGAATGAAAAAGATGGGATTTGGACTTAGGCAGCCTACGTCCGTGTTCCGTACCTTGAACTCCTGTGTTTGGCTACTTCTGAGCTGTCACATTTGTCCTTTTCATTGCAAGTCACAGAGGCTCTGCAGTCCTGCTACTAGTGCTTGATACTGTACAAAGAGTTGGACCGTTAAGGTGTATGAGTGCACAGAGGAAGGGGAGCTGTACGATGGGGCTACCCTGGTGGTGTTATGGCTAAGGACTCTTCTGATGACTTTATATTTGAAATATATTATAGAGAATTAAACTGTAATGAGCCATAGTGTTGTTAAACTGCTTGTGAGAAGATACCGCCATTGCTGCTAGTCATTAGACATCATGAGTCACTAGACACTGGTTTCAGACAGATTGCTTTCCTTCAGAGTTGGAGAACATTTGTACTGAGGGAAAGAAAGATCTTTTTGGCAAGAGCTGACAGACCAGGGTAATGAGTGTGTGCTGTTCTTTAGCTGCCTGTACTTACCTGGATAGAGAATCCGGGGTAGAGGGGCACTAAGGTGTATGACATTTTCAGTGCCATTAGGAATCAGAAACCAGGGGGCAGCATATTCAACAAAGAAAGTGGGAAAGGTTATGACATCATTTACTTTATTATCTATCTTGAGCTATTCCTAAATCCAAGATAGTGAGAAGTGTTGATCTATTATAATTATCTTCTTTCTTTCTTTTTTCTTTTCTTTTCTTTTCTTTTTTTTGCCGTTTCCTTTCTTTCCACATTTGTAGTTCTCAAGACTCCAAAGTCAGTATTTTGAACACTAGGGCTTAGCATATCGAGACAAGTACTTCTGAGTGTGTGTTTATGTATGTGTGTGTGTGTGTGTTCCATTTTGAGGGAGGATTGGGAATGATACTACAGAGTTATCTGAGATTCAGAATTTTGTTTAATATTTTAAAAAATCCTATGAAAACCAGTTGATTATCAACACAGATTTAGAAGATACCATATTAAACCTAATAATAGTAGTTATGTTTTTTTATTTAGTGAAGCTGTTTGTTCTCTTCCTTTCGTGGTGTCATTTATCCTTTTCTCTCAGCTGCTTCTGTGTTTCTCTCCCATTTTCTTCTCTAAGTCTGTTTCACAAAATATCTACTGATACTCCCTGGCTTACAAATAAATAGAAAGATTTTGTTGAATTAATAATGAAAATTACTGAAAGAAATAATCACTATAAAAATAAACATGGTGCTGCTGATGTAAATTGCACCTCTTAAGGTTTGGTTTTGATTAAAATGGATAGAAGAATGAAATCTTCCTGAAAAAAATGGAATTCTGCTAAGTTTGAACCCAAATTATCTTAAAGCATATTTCATAGCATGTTTGATATGAGCAAATTTAATAAATGAATCAAATTAAACTTATGTAACTTTCATAAAAATGTGTGAAACAGTGGAAATAATTTCTAAGCAGAAATGAAAAAAATAGAGTAATCATAGTAATAGCTTTTTAAAATAAGAAATTGATGAAGGAATTTAATCAACTCATTTGGGTATGCTCTCGAAATTGTTCAAAGTTAAAAATTTATCAGTATTGACAGAATTCTATTTAAGAGTCTTCTGTTCAATATTTTCATATCCAAATACTGGTACAAAATAGCAGAATAAAAAACGTAGTGAAACATATCTAATCTCACTGAATTCTCATAGTTCTACAAGTTAGGAGGTAATAGTTTCACATTGCGTAGGAGTAGGTTAGGAGTAGGTTAGGCCTAAATGCTTAGAAAGCTGGAAATGGCTAGACTCAGAAATCTAATAATATCATGATGAAGAAGCTACCAACACTTTTTCATTGTATCTATCCAGAGATGGTAAAACCCGCTAGATACAAAAGCACTTCGTTATATGAGAAAAAAATTTAGTGTTGTTAAATTTTAAATAGTTATAGAATTATCATCGTAAGTTTGATAGTTTATGAAGAGTTGAGTAACTTATTTAATGGGTTTTAGAGATAAATTGGAAAGTCACAGACAAATATTTTCATCCATCAAAATTACTGATTAATGTGTCTTGGTGGGGTGGTATCAGTGTGTCCCATGTGCCCTGTAGGTCCTGAGAGTGATGGTACACTAACATGTCTGGGGATAATTGGGACTCAGTGGGACTTTAATTAAAACGTATGATGGCACATAACATATTCCTGTAATCCAAAATAGTGCTTAAATAGAGGTTTACTGAGAACTGCACAGTGAATAATTAGAAAGCAGAATAGAATATATTTCAGTGGTTTCTTCTACCTCGCCCCATCCACCTCAGTTTCTCACCAAAGGAATCAAAGTCTATGTCTGCAGGAAGTTTAGAGTGGACAAAGCTTCCTTTTGGCAGTCTCATTCCTCCACTCCTCAGTCCTGTCTAGTCCTTTCTTCTCTTTAAAGATCTCTTGGCACATCATGCACTCTAGTCATCCTAAACCGTCTCTGGGATATCTTTTCAGTCATCCCTTGTGTGTCCCCTGTGCTTGCCGCCTCAAGGCCCTAGGAAGAAGCCCTGTTCTGTCACTGTCACTGCTTTTAGCCAGCTAGCAACATCATGGATCTCTTTCTCCTTGTACTTATTTACCATATTAAAAAACTTACTGCTTTATCATTTTGGTAAACTGGTTTATTGCTTTTCTAATTCATGAGCTCTGGGAGGGCACAGTTTATGTTTTCCTTTGATCATGAATGTTCAGTAAATATTTATAGAGTAACTGATTGAATGGCTACTTTGGGTTTGTATTAAGATGTGAGTGGTCAACATGGTTAAGACTTTTCTAGACAATTTAAAAAAATAAATGATTTCTTCTTTAATCAAGCTAATAATTGCTTGCCTTTGAGTAATATAAAAAGTAGAAGAAAGTCTGGTATTGTGAGGCGAGGCGTTTGGGTAGGGGAATTCCTGTAAAGGGGCAGCTCCCTACATGAATCCCCCACCGTAGGGAAAGGTATCTGTCTTATACTGTTACTATTTTCTTAAAAGATGGTATTCTCTTTCTGCAGTCATAAGTTCTCCATTGATTTCCACATATGTATTTTTTCAGGTCTTGATAGCAGCATAAAAGACTCTTGAATCTGGGGGTGGCATAGAGAAAAGGGGGTGGACAGAAATGATTGTTTACATGTCCTGGATAGGGATTTCCAATACCATGGTGTTCATTAGGCGACAGCTATGGTCCATTGTACCACAGCTTTTAATTGTTGGTTTACCTACCTCAGGGTTTTATAGCTCTAGTAAGAAACATGGAGTATTTTAGCATGTTTGGTTTGCTGTTCTGCGTGTTTGTAGATGCCCGGCTCTTTACAGTTGGTGCCACTGAGGTAGATGCTGATGTCTTTCTGGATGGCGGGGTGGGGGCTTGTAAGTTATGGCTCTGGTTGACACCTCCAGCAACACATTGTGTACGGAAGAAGGACTTTCTGCAGTGCTGCCTTCCTTGGAGCCCATTTTAGAGACAAGCTAATAAGTTTTAAGAGAGAAAATGTTACCTCAATATCTTCATGGTGTGGCTTTTAAAAGTTAAAAGCTTGATGTGGCTAGTGTGTACACGTAGCATACACATACACAAACACAAACACACTGAGAAACAGAAAAGGGAAGAGAGACCAAAGTAGAGCAAGGTAGGTGTGTTTTTTTGGCTTTCTGTTGGTCTCTGTAACTATTCATAAATACAGAAAAACAAACCTATGTTGTAACTGGAACGATTAGATTGATGGAGTCATGCACTGAACAGACAAACTCTTCTGTTTGGCCCCTTCAGTGGGTCAAGTATGCTTTGTGATAAGGATGGCACAGAGCATAAAACTATATAACTGAGCAAAGAATCCGCATCTTCAGAGCAGAGTCTCAGATATTCTAGGAACAAGAAGGCAGTTGAGTTACAAGGTTTAAGTACTGAGCTTTAAGTCTCTTTTCCAAGTGCCTGCCAAGCAGACAAAGATGGCATTTAGTTAGTTCTGAAAGATACTCACTTACTTGCCCTCAAAGTCTCTGTTCTGCAGGTAACTAGAGGTACTTTAATGCAACTCATGCCAAGCTGCGAATGCCCTAGGTATGACTTGCCAGAGAAGTGCCAGGCATTGCAGTAGTAGTTTAGTAGACTAGAATCTCTGAGGCACACTCAGAAGAAGATTCTTGCTTGATAGATTATCCTGAATCCAAATTTTCACGTTATAGTGCTTTACTCTGTTGAAATTTGTGCCTTAATTAAAACAGTACAAAAATAGATGCATAATCATCATCTCTTGGTATCCTGGGTGGTTGGTTTCAGGAATCCCACATGTAATGCAATCCAGACATGCTCAGTCCTGGCATGGTGTTTGCATATAACCTAGGTATGTCCTCTCAGTGACTCTAAATGATCTCTGGATTACTTATAATATCTAATACCATGTAAACACTATGTAAATAATTTATACTAGATTGCTTGAGTAATAATGAATGATAAGAAAGTCTTTACATATTTAGTACAGATACAGTTTTCTTTCTTGGAATATTTTTGATGTGTGATTAGCAGAACAAATGGGTGTAGAACTGTGGACATGAGGCTCATTGTATGTTCTTTATAGAGTAGTAGTGTATTTTAGTTGAATCCAGAGGACCTATATCCTCTGTCCCATATTCTTTGCGCCACCTTACTTTCCACATTCCTCAATATTTGTATTGTTAACCATGGCTCTCATGGGGGTTTTGAGGATTGCAGTGAGGACACAGTGTCACCTTTTTTGAGCACCAAAAAATACAGTGAGTATACATAGGACACATGAGTAATCATAGTCATAGGAAATTCATTCACCTCTCAAGACAATGCCAAAATAGGCAAGTTTCGTGATGAATTCTCAATGATAATATAATAATCATAATTTATTGAGAACTTACTGTGTGCTAAGCCTAGTAGATATGTTTTCTCATTAAAATTTAAAGAAATCCATGAGGTGGAAACATATTTCCAGAGGAAGTTGCTATGGTGTAGGGGACAGAGTAAAGGCTGAGTAACTTGCGTAAGTTTCTCCCTGGATCCCTTGCCTCCTACCCCAGCACATAGCGTGTTGCCCTCTTTGTAGGTCTACCCCGTTTGTAGGTTTCTCTTTGTAGGAAGTGCTGATTGCATTTCTTGAAATGTTTTTAACACCTTATAGCATCAGATGATTTCATCCTCCCAACCAGCACTAGTGGAGGTGGATACTGACTGTGTTTGGGTTGCCTTTGTTCTGTTTTACTGCTTTATCTAGTAGCAGAGGGAGGCATATTAATGAATCGGCAGAGCTGGGATTTGAGCCCTGTATGCCTCTGACTCAGGAGACTCAGGAACTTACTGTTCTCTTTCGTTGGCTCTGTAGCACATACAGTTGTGCTCTCAGTAGTCTCCGAAGGCTCTTACAATGAGTGACAAAGTCTTACGGGTGCCATCCACTCTGTGTACGATTTTCCATCCTTCCCATCCTGCTTTGCAGCCCTGCTTTGTGTACTCCTTGGCAGCTGCGTTCCCTTCCTCCTTTAATTTTGTTTTCTCTTTGGTATGGGGTGCTGGGGATTGAACACAGAGTATTCACACTGATTTATACTCTTTTTGATATTTATTTTGAAAGAGGGTCTCAGTAAGTTACCAAGTTTCCTGAACTGGGTTCAAGTTTAAAGTCCTCCTACCTTAGCTTCCTGGATTGCCGATATTACAAATATGCACCACCATGCGTGTCTGCCCGTCTCTGAGCTGACCACGATCTTGTCCTTCCGAAGCCTGCTCTGCTACTATGCACACTTCCAGGAATTCATTTCCTGCTTGTTTCCTCCCGTCTTAGTTTTTGGGTGTTTCCTTTAGAGGCCTTCTTTCAGTCCCATTCTAGGTGTGTCCACTGTCATGCTTACTGCTTTGGGGCAATGTCTGCTATGACCATTAAGTCTGTAACCCCATTGACTGCTTTGTTGCCAGTGTCTAGAACATGGCTAGAACAGACAGCATAATGCATGGAAGACATGAATAATCTTGAAATACTGTTTTAGCTGAACCCCTACCTTGTCCTTCTGTTTCTGTGTCTTTTATTTTTTTAATTTCTCTCTGGTCTCTCCCATTCTGTTCTTATCTCTGCTCCTGAAAGTGAGCGCCTGTAGGGCTCTTTCTGGCTTCTTTGGAGATGAGCTAATCTGATCCCCTGCTGGATATGAGCCCCCTGAGTACATAACAGTGTATATATTTGTTGGATTGGAGCAAATTGATACCATAACTCAGTCTTAAGAAGGTTTATTTCACAAGGGTCATGAGAATTGAATCAAAGGGCTGCTTCAAAACTTTCTTTTCTGCTAAATTACAAATCCAGACTTAGGTGAGACCTTTAGCTCGAATGGGCCACTTTAAAATAAGCTCATGATTTGATCCCACTCCTGACGAGGAGTGACCAGCCCTACAGGTATCTCCCAGACCCCAGGCTGCATGGGAAGATGGGGGAAAGCCTGACTCTCTTCTTAGTGTGGACTTTCCTTGTTGGTTGGTTGTGGATAATGGTTCAGGAATTAAGCACTTAGCTGGTGGAATCTTAACTAAAGGATTAAGATCTCATGCTTACTGACTTTTTTGGGAACATAGTAGACTTCTAGTTCCTGGTCTGTAAACCTCATGACATTTTATGAAGCATAAATAACGACGTGATGTGTAATATAACTTGTGAATAGCAGAGTGCCTGACACACTGTAGTTACTCAATGAATGGTGCACCTGTAATTTGTTATTGTGATTCTTTATATTTAAATTGTATTTGTTGTTGATCAAACATCTTCATGTATTCTGTTGTATTGAGGGGCATGCAACCCTAGAAGCCCACACAGGTGTTCATCTTTTGAAAATAGACTGTATATCTCCATTGTCCTTTTTGATGGTCTGATACTTGGTTTTGTACATCTTCTCTAGAAGAATCCATGGCGCAATAGCAAAGGAGTAGGAAAGGCCAGCGGGTCTTCTACTACTGGCATGGGCTTCGTCCTTCTCTTACATTTCTGGTTTGTTTCAGTTGCAGTTAAAATTCCCTTCAGCCTCCTGCCTTCCAACATACTTCTCAGGAAGCTGTTCTTAAAGCATATTGGCCATTAGGAATTTTTTCTTGATATGAAACCTGAATTTTCCTTTGCTTAATTTAATCCCTCTTCACATACACCTCGGACCTCTTTAAATAATTCTTTTCCCTCCCTGCCATTTGCACCTTTCAGTTACTTGTAGAGAGTTGTCACGGCTCCCTTTGGGCCTAATCCTATCACTGTGATTCATGTTGGGCATGCTTTACATTGCGTAATAGTCGATGGGCATATTCTTAGAACGCTGTCTGGCTCGAATAAAGACAATTCTCCAGTGGTCTGATCCAAACCTTATCATCAATAACAGCTACTAAACGGGAAACAAAGCAAGTGACTTTTTTGAGAAAACAAAGAGGGTAATGAACAGAAAGATGTTTACCTTTTTGTATTATTATTCTTATCAATTATGAGAATACCTCTTGATATAAATAACATCATGTGTAGTTGTCTTTATTTCATCTGTATTCTATACTTACAAAGATGAATCAACTGTATGCACAGCTCCAGATCGGTGATAAGTCTAAAGAAATATTAATTTTTAGATATGGAGGAGTATGTCTATTTGTGCATCTAATGTTTGGGGAATTTATTCAGAATGTTGAAGAGAAAATTGAGAAAACAAGAAAAATGAGAAGGTTGAAAATCTGCATTCATTTCTATGGGCTGGGGACCTCTTTCTAAATCTCAAAATCTATGACTCTTTGTAAACAAGAGCCCAGCCTTTCTTAGTGGAAGACATGGCATAGAATTTGGTAATCTGCCAGCATCCATGACAAGTTGAAGAGTATTTTCTGGGGAGGAGGAGGCTTCCTAGCTGCTGTGGGTTGGACGGAGACTGCTGGGCCTCTACAAAACCTTTCCATGGTCACTGAGTGCTCAATTTAGTTCTTGGCAGGTAAAAAAGAGTAGGAAATATCCCTGATGAATGAAGTTCTACCTCTCAGGCATTTACCCTCCACTTTGAGACTATCAGAATTTAGATCTTCATGGATAGAAAACAGTATACATATCTAGTTTCTCCTGAACTTACCAGAAAAAAAAGTTGGAGTTGAAATACTGAGAGTTGTATATGGAAGGTTACGTAGGATGTTGGTAGCAGATTTGTGGAGAAGGTCTGGCTTCCTTTCCTGGTTGTCCATAGGTCTCACTCCTAAAACTCATGTGTAGCTTGACGTTTACATTAAACTTGAAAGCCCACCAAAAGAATTGAAGTGTTACATGCACTTTTCTAAAAGAAAACTTTCTGAATTGTTATAGTATGTGAGTTAAGTAAAAGAAATTGGTTCTTAAATTGATAATCAGTTTTATTTTTTTTTTCTCAAGGAAATAGAAACTTTCCCAAAACAATAAGCTCAGTGTAATGGTCCTGGAGTGACCCTCTCTCCCATGTCTGCCATCTTTAATGGAAGTTGCCTCCTGTCCTTGGCCTGGTTTCCTACCAGTATTGCCTCATCGTTCTGTCTTTTCTTTTGCAAGTTTTTGCTTCGTCTTGTGTGTTCTGTTCTTTTACCTCTATCTGTGATGACTTTGGGGAAGGTTTGTTTGTTTGGTTGGTTGGTTTTTGCCAGAAGGCAATCTTCTAGCAGTCTTAGTATTTCTGGACCATTTGACCATCTCTTTATCTTTTAGGCCCTATGAACCTTGTTCAGCCAGAGCAAGGTGTACTCAGTTTCTTCAGTCATGCGTGCACACATCTTTTGCCTAACACTGTCCTTCAAGCTATATTCATGTCACTTCTTATTTTTCTCCCAGTCCCTGAAATCTACCATTTTGCTCTGTATCTTCGTGAACATGACTGCTCTTGCATAGCTCCTGTTGTCTGTCCTGGCTCATTTCACGTAGCAAAATGTCTTCAGGGTTCATCCATGTTATGTCATCTAATTGGATTTTTCTTTTAAAACAGAATAATGGCTTATTGAATATACGTAATACATTTTCTTTATCTTTTTATCCATCAGTGGATATTCAGGGTGCTCACACCTCTTCGTTATGGTGAATAATGTTACAGTGAGCACGATGTGCAGGCATTTCTTTGAGACAGTTACCATTTATGTAGACTGTGTTCCCTGAAGATTTGCGGGATCACATGGCTAACTACTCTCAAATTTGAACTCTGTTACGAACCTTGAGATCCATGACTGGATCAATTTTATTTTCATACCTTATTAGCATTTGTCCCAGCATTGTACCTGGTAGGCACTCAGCAGGTATCTGCTGAGTAAGTGAAGCAAGTGCCTGTAAGAGTGGGACGTAAGTGACTTGTGTAGATTAAAATTTTTGCTTTGCTTGTATCAGAGAGTTAATGCCAAGAGACAGATATGTACAGAAATACATTTAGTTGCAAAGTATTTATAAAATGAGAACTCAAGAGAACTGTGCACAGTCTTAGAGAGTGGTTATATTGATGGTTTTCTGACAGGTCACTGAAGTTTTATATATGGTTGAAGAAAAAATATTAAACTTTCCTGCTTCCTTCCTACTCTCCGTATAGAAGTGTAAAGAACTCTAACCCCTGAACTATTAAAGATCACCATTGTTTACAGAACAGTGGAAGTAGCTATTCAGCATAATTGTAAGATGTAAAGTAATCGCGAATCTGTGTGATGATCAGAGAGTGTGAGCGAAAACAGCAGTGACCCGTGTTCCTCGAGTGCTCTGGAGGTGGAGAATGAAAAGAGCATGTGCTGTGAGTGCATGTTATTAAAAAGGCAATACTTTGTGTTCACTTGGCACTTGAGAGTTCGGATGATCCGGCTAACAGGAAGAGTTAACACCCATACTTTGGAACACATTAAAATCGCACATTCAGGAAGACACATTGCTGTTCTGCAGCTTTTTCCACAGTGTAGTAAATTTGTCCTTGTGGTTTCATTTATGATAAATTTGCATAACATTTACTGGGGTTTTTATCGTGCTAGTTTATTTCTTTCAAACTCTTTCTTGGGCTTGGCACCTGTGCTCCATTATCTAAGTCCAGGCCTCTTTGTGTGAAAGGGAAGATGTGGACAGAAAGAAATCCAAGGACAGAAGTCAGCCTGGAATGAAGCTCCAAGAACTCCAGAAGAAACCATTGGATACCAGTGAAGGGTCAGGGAAGACGAGTCTGTTTTGATAGTGCACTACTCATATGTATCTCACAGCCATCCTCATTCCTTAGTCTGCTTCTTTGTCATAATATCTGTGAGAACCGAACCCCAAGCTCAGATAATACTGCTTGGGATCTAGGCAGAGTTGGGAAACACAAACCCATGTCCCCAGGCTGGCTTATGGATGCTACTGTAATCTAAGTGTAAATTATCAGAGAGAAGGATCTTGTAAATCAACCATAATCACAAATCAACCAGTGTCGGCCAAGGAGAAACTGCATTGGTTTAAATAATATTAGGCTATGGGTCAATGAGAATTGGATTAAAATTCACAATTATGGACCACTATCCTGGTGATAGCTGATGAACTTGTTGTGATTTTATTACTAGAGAAGACTTCTTTTAATTTGACTACTTACCTTGGCTCTATCCAAATGGGATTAAATGCATTAATTTAGACAGCGTGTGTTGCTTTCTTTGAAACAACATGAATATATACCAGTCATTATTTTCTTTACAGTGCACTTTCCCTCCTTCGTTGCTTTACTGCAGGGTGCAGAGAGCCTACATGGCTTCACAGTTACTTGCTGTTACCCAGATCTGCTGGGGAAGCATGTGGCCGAGGACCCCAAATGAAAAGCTTTAATTACTGTGATGGGGCTCTATGCGAAAAAAAATAATTTTGGGGGGCTAAGTAACAGTGTGCTGGGCAAGATGGATGTGATGCGGCCTGTGTCTGCACTCTTGCTGGTCTCTGTGGGGGAGTTACATGTGCCATTGGCCTGTAATACTGTCACATGATTAGATCAGCATTGCTGAAGAGTCAAGGCAAGTATCTGAATTCATATTATATATAAAAATTATCCAAAGAGAAATATAAGATGCTTGAAAATAATTGACTCACACATCTGTTGTTGAACTCTTAGAAGGTATAGTCCAAGTTGGTACTGTGTCATGCAGTGTCCCCAATAGCGATTTTCAGTTTATATCTGTGTTTCTCCAGAGGATTTGAGTGAATTATATGCTTGTATTGTATACTATTCCTTATTAACCACGTTTTTTATTATCTGAAGTCCCCATGGGTCTCATTTAACTTTGACTCTTGACAATGCCATTGTATCATAGCAAATACAGTTTCTTTTGGAAGCACACAATCTAAGCGTGACTTTTCCTTATACTATATGAAGACTTTTCATTCAAAATAATTAAAACCCCAGAATATGTATATTCCTTTGGGCACCTTTTTTGAGACACATCATATAGAATAAATGATAGTTTTGCTACGTGGAATGCAAAATCAGTATACGTCACAAAAATGATGGAGCCAAGACTTTTTAAGCTTCAGTTGTTATCCTTAAATTGTCCCATATGTGACAAGCTTCCTTTTAAGATCTGTAATGTCCCAATGTTGAGAAAGAGAAATAGAGTAGCAATTATACTTCAGGTGCTAGGGACCCTGGTATCCACTCAGAAAGGGCCCGTGCTAGAGGCCAACTTACTACTTTTTAGAAATGTACATCCTTGGAATTATTGAGTCAAAATGGAAAATTCTTCTCTACGTTTTTGGAAGTGCCTTCTTGGGTATGTAGATATGATTTATGAATGAGTGTGGCCTTAAGTAATAAAATAATAAAATGGCATGTCAGCAAGGGATAAAGTTACTTACAGAAGTTAAAGCAAAATTAACTCTTGAGTTCCCTTATGAAAATGCCTGTTGTGTGCACTTGAGTGGTATCAATAACTGCATTAAGAAAGCTGGTTTGTCTTATGAACACTTAAGTGGAATCAGCACATCCCCTTCGGCCAAACTGATTTTTGTTTATCCTCACAACACGTTTTGAAAGCTTTGCTCCCAAACATGAGTGAGTTGGAAGCAGACAGCATTTAAAACTCTGGTTTACTGCATTTCCAGCACATTATGGACGTGATGTGGGGTTTGAAGTTAATGCGAAAGTCAGGCCAAAGAGGGGACAGTTCTGTGCTGTGCCATTTACCAAGCAATGAGAATAAAGTTAAGAGAACATTGGAAAGGCAAAAAATTTTTCCATTTCTCAAATATATTCAGAGGAAGCATCTTGTCTTAAACACAGAAATGAGTGGAAAATATGTTAAATGATTTTTCTAGTATATGGGATTTTATGATCTTGTTTACGTTGCTCAAGAAAAAAATCAGTAAATAAGTTACAGTTCCTTTGTATTTTTCCAGAAAAGATTAGGTCTTTGTATAATATGTACATAATTTTTATGAATCAGAAGCTGAGTCATAAATAAAATGTTAATTTGTAGACACATTTAACTGCGGAGCAGATGGAAAAATAGAAACGTGTTAGAGAACTAGGTATTTGCAGAAGCTAATGAAGTTAATTGGTCTCATTTGACTACCTTATTTTCCCAAACCCCCTAAAGACTGGGCTTTTTTATTTCTTTAATTAAAAATGAGTTTGGTATGTTAATATTATAACCTTTCATATTTTCCTAGTTTTCTATATAAATGTCTTATTTATAGAACCACCCTTAGGAGTCCAGTATTAGTAAGAACATTAGTAAACTGGGAGCCGTAAGAAGGGTGCTGTTGCTGCACAAAAGCTATTAGCTGCAAACATTGGTATAATATGTGCTTTTCCACCTTATTATTACTTCCCTGTCCTGTTTTCTTTTGATTACATGGAGAAAATTCCATTTTTCTCTAGCTTGAAAATGTTGTAAGTAAAAATACGTAAAGTAATGATCATTGAATGGAATTTAATTTTTAAATATCAGGGCTTGAACATACTTTGATTGGGTAAATTGCATGGTAAAGTCCTATTGAAATATCAGGAGTGTAAAATCAGGAAAATCCTGAGTTAATCAGTACCATCTGTGTTGATAATTTTCTTTAAATTATTCCTTGTGTAAGGAAAGGTTATAAAGCAAAATGTTGAACTGTGCACCAAAGAGTACTTCTTCATGAGAGTGTTATGTTATGGCTGCTGCTGAGGAATGCATCATGTCTGTTGAATGTAATATTGCATACTGCAGAGGATTCTGGGATGTGGTTTCTCAAATGTCATCACTAACATATTGCATTTGTATCGATTGTCTGTGATTTCTGTATATGGATGATTGAGTTTGAGCAAACTACTCAGGGTTTCAAAGGATTTGGATAATGTTACACTGTAGGGCTGGAAATCTCTGAATATTATGTTGCGAAGAGCCAACGTCATAGTTTCAGTGCATTTATTAGGGCCCTGCTGTGGAAATAGGAATGATAAACCATCTTTTTAAAGTTAGATCTTGGAATGGGAGACTCTAATAAATCCTGGGTTTAAGGAGCATGGTACGTACTGCAGTGCTAAAGTTGTTTATTCATCTGGAATGTATTAGAATCTTGATTAATAAGAAGACATCCGTACTTTTACATAAAAAGTAGAGCAGGCAGTTTGGCAGATAGGAATGGAAAGGCGGAAACGCCAGCTTTGTTGAATGCTTATTTGCTTATTACCAACCACTGTTACTAGTACATAGCAAATGGACATGTTCCCCTTCCACGACTGCAATATGGAAGTAAAATCTTTTGTTTTGAGAGCAGATAGGTCCTTTAGAGACTTAAATGGGATGGAATTTTGTTTTCCTTCTTCTTATAAAATGTTTAACTATAAGAATAAAATAAAACCTCAATTGTTTGATAGTTTGATTTACATGATGTTAAATATACATGTAGATACTTAGAAATCTTAAATTTAAAATTTCGTAGAACGTATTTTCCCATTTACTAAATTTTTAGTTTTCCACTTGAGAATACCTTACCCTATAATCTTTTCCTTAATCAAATGAAAGTGCATGATATCTGCATAAGCCACCTAAATTTCAGATTGTTTAAGAAAAATCATTCTTGGGAAGAGGCTGTGAAAATTATGATGTTTGAGAGAAATCAAAACCAGAATCTATAAAATTTGTATAATGTCTGTGTCGACAGGATGACTTCCTAAATGCCAGGGTATATTTCAAAAGAGAACAGTAAGGTCCAGCCTCCTATTAGGAAGGTAACATACTTGGCAGCTAGTTGCTGAAGAACCTGGCACCCATACAGACTTTAATCCCCCAGGCCAACAGGTGAAATATTGTTGCAGTCTTTGCTGATGGCAGAAATGCATGCATATCACACTCATTGTCATCGGAATAAAAAGGACCCATTCTGACTGATTTAAAATAGTCTTCTTTAAGAAGATTTTTTAAAAAGCTAGAAAATGGTATACTTGAGATCTATTCCATAGTAAAATATGAGAAACAAATATTTGCTTTAATTTTTATAGCTGGTATTAGATACTTGCTGAAAGCTGAGAGATGGCTGCATTTGGCCAGTCCGTCTCAGCCAGCTAGATCACACACAGTAGTTTCTAGAGGCAGACTTACTTAGAGGAAGACGTTCAGTGGTGTAACGACAAGAGCAGTGGACAAAGAAGAACTCACTTAAAGGAAGGAATGGTTTCACAGTCACCACAAAGGTACATTTCTTTAATGTTAGAATAGAGTTATTTCAGAATAGTATTCCTCGCCTTCGTGCTCTCTCATCCCAATCTGTGGTATTTTGATGAATTTTAGGCAAGTTGTAATAGTTTTAATTTAGAAAGAAAGGGGGAGCTGGAAAATAAAAGACCATAGTATCATAAACATTTGCTCTTGGCATTTGAGGCAGGGTAATACACAGTGAAACAATTTTGTAATGCAGAATTTGGGAAACGTGAAAATCAGGATAGCAAATGTTTTAGGTTCTGTGGGTCATAAGGTTTCTGTCACAAGCACTCAACTTTGCTGTGGTGAATAAGCTATTTTCAGTGTGTAAATGAATGAGCTCGACTGTGTTCCAAATAAAAATTTTACTTATCAAGCAGGGATATTTGGCCCACTGTTTGCAAACCCTTAAAATATATTGGTTAAGCATTTCAATAAAGTTTCCAGTACTTGGTGATAGAAATAAAGTTTAGTGCTTAAATTTTAGTGTGAAAGCTTTGGGTTTTTTTGTATGTTTGTTTGTTTCATTTTGTTTTGTTTGTGAGACAGAGTCTTGCTGTGTAGCCCAGGCTAGTCCTGAACTCAGGATGGAGCACAGGTTGGCCTTGGACTCACAGGAATCCTCCTGCCTCAGCTTCCCGAGTGCTGGGATTACAGGCATATGTCACCACGCCCGGCTTATGTGGTGCTGGGGAATCAAACTCGGGTACTTAGCACTTGCCTGAGCACTTGCTAGGCAAGTGCTTTAACCGCTGAGCCATTCCTCCACCTCTACTGCTTAAATTTTAAAGAAGTGCATCAGTAATTCTATTCATATGTTGAAGGAAATTTGTACCTTGTCCGGGCCTGTAGAATCTTTATATTTATACATTGCTATCAGTAACTATTTATTGAGGTAATTAAGAGATATTTGTGAAAGTTTTTATGGAAAAACATTAAGTGTATAAAGCTAGAAAAAGTGTATAGGAAATGAAGGTGGTTGCCCATGTCCAGAGCTTTCCAAATAATTTATGCCAAGTCACCATAACGTTATTGTTTCCTTGAAGTTTACACGAAAAAGTTTATATTGGACACTTGCATGATGTAACTGGTAACATCAAATTCAACATGCAGTGTCACAGCCTTTCAGGAGGTTTGGACCAAAGGACACCATGTTTAGTGAGTAGAACCATTTTTACCTCAGTGTTCTGCTGTGGTCATCTTTTTTCTGTTGTTTCTGGGTAAAGATCCATTGGCGTATAAGAGTATTTCACATTTAAATGTGGTGTTGCTGAACTAGTACCAGGAACATAAACATTTTCTTTTAAATAAAAGTTCCTACTTCTATCTAAACCATAGTATTCTTTTAGCTTTTAGTGTGTGTGTGTGTGTGTGTGTGTGTGTGTGTGTGTGTGTGTGTGTGTGTGCAGTGTCAAAATAATTGGTTTTAATTAGAAAAGCTGTCTGACTCATTGAGACTGAGTCCAGTAGCCTCTTTCAGTTGAATTAATCAGTCACGGTGTGACATGGTAGGGAAGTTGGGAAGAACAGAAATTAGAAGGATTTCTCCTAGTATCAGGTAAAACTAGCTACTGAGTTGTTTGGATACATTTTTCTGTGGAAGGAATTCTTCACTCCATTGCGGCTGCTATTCCTTTACCCAAAGGTGAAGGCAGGAACTCCTGAGTGTACCTCCGAGCCCAGCCATTATCTAGTGCCTTGTACTCTGGAAGGTTCTGGTGAGAACCCAGCTGTACGTATTGAAAGTGTTTGAGAGCAACTTGCTGCTTGTAGATCAGCTGAGAGCCCTTAGTTGGTGTGCAGAACCATCGGGGTCTGCCTCTACTTGTTCCCAAATTCTTTGCTTCGCTGTGTTGTTGCTTGATTCTCTTTGTTACCATCCCTTGGGAAATTTAAAAAAAAAATACTCATCTAAACCTCACCCTGGGCCCGGGCCCAGTGTAAATAAAGAATTTCTAGAAGTTGAGTAGAAGCCTCAATCTTTTCTCAATGGTCCCAAGCTGATTTTATTGCACAGCTAAGTTTCAGGTCTTGTGTGGTGTCATTGTATACCAGTTTTATTACCAGATCACAGATGTTTGTTTTGTATGCACTCTTCCGTCAGGAGTGAGCATTCTCCTTTTGTCTACTTGGAGACGGTGCTTATTCTTTGACGTTCAACTCAACACAATCTTTCTGTGTCCTCCAAGATTGAGTTGGTGGTGGTGTTTTTATTTCCTAGCTCTTCAGCAGAGGTTGGTGCTACACCCCCTTTTTACTGTATCCTAACAGTATGCACATGCGTGTGCCTGTCCTGGTCAGAGCTCTAGTCGGTGCAATTATCATGTCTCAGTCAACTCCTGCTTTCTTTCTGTGCTTGGCACTGAGTATTGCCCGTGTATAGGTATCTAGAATATCCCAGTAGGGTTTTTATTATAAAGAGATCAGAACAGCCAGTTTGAGGTGGTAACTATAGCATACATGAAAGTTTATTTACTAGTTAATTTGGTGGGCCTCAGCGTGGTCTCTGTCCCCAGGGAATATGAAGTGGAAAAAGTAATTAACTGAGAATTAGCAATGCCAAGCATAAAACTTCATTAAAAAAAAAAAAGCAGCACGCTGGATAGCCTTCTATGGGATGGCCAAGAGAAGAAGGCCATGTGGCTGTCGCCAAAGTCAAGTCTAAGGTCAGGACTTGGGGCAAGAGAGAAAAATGAGAAAAATCAAAGTGCCAGTGATGAGATAATTGAGCTGAATCCTACGTGCCATAAAAATTAGTGCTAGTCATCAAGTCGAGAAATAAGACTGGAAAATTCACCAGAAGGAGAAGTTTGTCTTCAAGCGATGGGCAACGATGGTGGAAAGAAAACGAATACAGATGCTGTAACCCCAAAACAATAACAGAGTGCTAAAAGAAGATGGAGCTAATCATTTTATGTAGGTAGACTCTTAACAGAGGTAGCCACAGTCAGGGGTTTTGATAAGTCTTAGAAAAATAATGTAAGTATGGCAAAAAAGTCTATCTGGATAGGAAAGGTATAAAAATAGGTTAAAAGAAATTTATAACGGAATATGATTTTTATTTTATAAAGTGAATCCGTTCCTCTAGAGGTTCTGGTGCTGTATTACTACATAAGCTGAGCGGCCTTTTGTATTATCCAGATCCACAAAATATAAATGGAGTCTATAGTTTTTGAGGAATAAACTCATTTAATATTTACTTAAAGTTTTTGTTTCTTCTTTTGTCCCCACCCCCCTTCTTTCACTGAAGACAGAACCTGGGGCCATGGAACTATATATTCTGCCATTTTACTTTTCTTGAGACAGGGTTTTGATCTGTACTCCAGGCTCATCCTGAACCGACTGTGTACCCAGCCTGGCCTCAAACTCAGGGCAATTTTCCTGCCTCAGCCTCCCAGGTGCTGGGATTGCACCACCATACCTGAGTTACTTCTGCCATTTTTGGAAATAATTTATGTTGGTGGTGGGTCCTGCTACATCACTGAGTTTCCCAGGCTGGGCTGTAAATTCTACTCCTCCCTTCTTGGCTACCTCGGATGCTGGGATGACCATGGGCACCACCGTGCAGGGCTGCCTCCCCTTCTGTCTTGTTTTTTATTGGGAGTCAATTACTCACTTAAGGTGGCTGTGCTTGCGTTCGACTTGTGGTCCTCCTGTCTCCTCAGAATCACTAATTAGCTGGGATTACAAGTATGCACCACCGTGCCTGGTTTAAATTCTTTGTCATAAAGGACACAAGCCTCTAAAAATCTGATGTGTGTATTTTAAGTAGTTCTGTGCCTATTACCCAAATCCAGGAGTGAACAGCTACAACATTTTGTATGTCTTTGTGTTCTGCTTCTTCAGAAAATGCTCATTTGGTGAAATCACTGGAGGAAAGAATGAATCACTGGACTTGAATGGGAATTGTCAAAGCAGCTAGGAGTGTTGTTTGTGGGAGGCGCGTTCCTCACCACTTGGTGCTCTCACGTGGTAGGCTCGGGGGGAGGCATCTCACCGTCTTCCTTCCTCTCTTCTGCTGTCCTTTTAGCTGTGAAATGAGTGTAGAGAGCTTAGTCCAAAAGCACGAGTCCTGCAGGGGTGATGGCGGTGATGATGTGTCAGTGTAAACTCCCCAGTTACAACAAATGCATCACCCAGCAGCAGCGAGGGTGAGTGGGCGTGTCGATAATAGGGAAGCGTTGCGTGTGTGGGGCCAGGAGCCATGTGGGAAATCTCTGTACTCGTCTCAGTTTTCTTGTGAATCTACAAGTACTCTTTAAAAACATACACAGTAGTTCAAAAATCCGTAGTCAAAGTGTGAGTATTCCTGTCAAATACTCATTGATGATCTGTAATAAAATAGACATGCTGAAACTAACCAGCCTTGGGTAGGTAAGATCCATGAAAATTTTCTGGAGCAAAGTTGATCAATTAGTTTATTTCAACTTTGAAAATCACCAGTTAATTTATTAGGAACCCTCTGCTTACATATAGGTCATCTTACAAAAGTGTAATTAGCAAGTTGGAATTGACCACATATTTCTCAGAGGGACAGCGCAGAAAGTGGAGTGGAGGTCGGGTTAGGTTCTCCATCCAGCTAGCCGTTTCTTTTTTTCTCTCTCTTTCTTTCTTTCTTTCTTTCTTTCTTTCTTTCTTTCTTTCTTTTTTTTGTGGAAAGGGGCCACAGAGTACAACTAGGTAGTTTGTCAAGTACACAAAGCCCGTGAAAACGAGGTGAAGAGACAGGGTCACCAAGGTTGAAGTCAACCAACAAAGGGACACTTTAAAAAGTTCAGTCAGGAGGGTGCCTTTTGGAATTTCTCACTTTGGAGGGAATTCCCTTTCATAATGCTTACAAAGATGTGTCTGGCTTATACTAAAGGGTTGCTACAGAAGGAAATTGTAAGCCTTGTTTAGAGGCATACAGAGTCTTTGGCAAGGAAGCTGGACTCACTTCTGCAGGATTCACTGGAGGAACAAGGTGCCTGGTCCTTTCTTCTGCCTTTCATGGGCTCCGGCTGCAGTCCTTTCCTTTCTCTGCTGGAAAAGTAGGAGGCACAGGACGCTGGGAACCATTGCGGTTACCAGAACTCTGGATGCCTTGGCGAATGCCCCTGCTGAACAGTAGCTGAATGGAGCTGCACAGGTTCAGGTCTCCAGGAGAGCAGGGTGTAGCCTTCCTGCAGTGCCAGCGGAATGTTGGAGAAGCAGCTGCCAGGTACAGGCTCTTAAAGAATTCCGCTCTTTGGACGTAGGGTGGCATAAGAGTGTGTATGTGTGTGTGTGCTGTGCATGCATGTTTATATGCATATCCATGCTTGTGTTGTAGACCCTCTCTGGGGAAGCTGAAAAAAAGCAGAATTTGGGCACTGGCTGAATCAAAATCATGTTATGCGTTTTGGAAGCTTCTCTGAGGAACAGGATGGGTATGCTACCTTCTGTTGACTACTACTTGCGGGGTCACCTGTATTTCCTCAGGGGAACCCGGTGCAGAGTGTTTGGGTGGCAAGAAGCTGAGAGGTGACAGGACTAGGACTCCACTCACCCGCCTCATTTTATGTTTGGCGTTTGGAAAGCAGTAAGTTCCCATAGGTAAATAGGTTACGGTAAACCTGAGATTTAAAGTGCCATCAATTAATATGTTCTGTTTTCAGAATTCTAAAGAAAAACAAGGACAAGTAAGTCTACAATTTTACATTATGAAGGAGTTTTTCAGTCTTAAAGAGGGCAGTGTCATTACTTAGAACTTATATTAATAATTTTTTTGGAAAACATGACACTTGGAGCTTACTTGGATATGTAATCAGTTGAATAATACACGTTAATCAGTCCTGCCTCAAAGTAAAATTATTCATCAGTTTGATGATCTAAGCAATCTTCTAAGGAAATGAGTTTGTTTTAGAATTTAAAAAGTGATCATGGAGAAGTTGGGGGAGAGAAAGTGATCACACCGGAAGGCATGTGAGTGAATTGAACACAGTGGTACTCCTGTCAGTTTTATTTCAGCTTTTTGACATCAGATGTTCTGCTGATACGGAAAGAGTCTGGGCTTTGATAACTAGTTTGGATCATAATTACTCTCATTTGTATCCCCTCAGAGAAAAAGCTGTACATGAGGTGTCATTGACAGGAAAGAGCCACTTTTTGAGCTGCATCCTAGGGGAACAAAGTTGATTTCCTTTGGAGAGTGCCATATTGTATATTCTAGGTATGCTCAAATACATGGTGAAAGCTTAAAGAAAATTATTGCAGTAAATGACATATTGCAGTTAACTTCCCCCAGAGTACTTGTGCTTGCTTTGAGCACTCTTGTCCCATTGTTCCTGCGCTTTCTGAAGTAGTTCTGGAAATCTTCTTTTACGAGGGTTGTTATGAAGCATGAACCAGAACCGGGTAATTGTTGCTGTCACGTGCCACCCAGTAGAAAGGTGGGCTTATAAAGACACTGCAGTATATCTTCATCCACCTTATTCACTGGATCTCGTACCATGTAACTTTGGGGTGTTACCCCGAGTCAAAATGATCCCAGAGATTAAATATTTTGAATCAGTGCATGACGTTGAGGCAGCCACAGCAGTGCAACTAAAGACACTGGTGAAAGAGGACTTTCAGAACTGCTTCAAAAGTTCCTCACTTATCATTAAATGATGGGATAAGTGTGTTTGAAGTGAGGGGAAGAATTTGAGAGGAATTAATGGCAGTGTGTCTTTTACTGTGACACATTTTTAAAAATATAAACATTCAGCCATGTTTTTCAGTCTTCCCATGTAAGCTGGGGCCATGTGTGATACTTTAAATAGATTTAAATTGGAGCAAAGCTGCCATTTAATTTGACTGTTAGAGCCAAACAAGAAGAGAACGAGAAAAATGTTCAATCCAAAGATTGACCCCGTGAAAGTGAAAAGAGGGTTGGTTTGATAAAAACCTTCAGGTTTTTACTAATGTGGAAATTTAGCCATAAAGGAAAAGTAAGACTGACCAATCAGGATGGAACATTTCTAAATTAATGTTTAGACTCTCTATAGAAAATCAATGGGAAGTCTACGGCAGTAGGAGGTCTTGGGGATCAAATCAAACAGGGAATATTAAAAAGAAAATATTTCTAGAAATTCTCTTGCACCGAACGATGGCTATCCTAACAATTGCTTTGAAGTCCTTTTGTTGAAGAAAATAAAAATCTGATGAGAGCATAAAGTAAAATTATTTTGTATCAGAAGTAGAGTCCTATCAAATGATGTGCCCTTTTTACATGTAGCTTGCTTTGAGGTCCTCCCGCCTCTCTCAGGACACTGCGATGGCTTTGTATCAGCTTTTCGGTTTGTTCCTTCCCACATGTTTCCACCGAGGCATATCGTTGATGTATGTAGTGGAGAACAAGCACTCGCCACCCGACAGGGTAGGCAAACAATGAAGAAAATTGAACAAAATACAATTTGTTCTGAAGGTTAGTAGTAGGTCTGAACTCTTCTCCCAGTTCATGCATCTGTTGCTGTAAAATTTAAATCGTAGGCATCTAAGTAAATCCTCCTGAGTAAGAAAGAAAATAAATGAAACTCATTTTGTGGGAAAACAGTAGAAGCAAAATAATCCAAAAATGGGATGTAGCAAATATACGTGTCTTTCTGGTTGGGGTTTTCTATTTCAGGTTGGGGTTGGTAGGTATTTGATCGTCAACAAAACTCTTCGAATCCTTGGTGGTTTGCTCTTCGGGGTGAAATTTTGAGCTTACCCTAAAATTTCCTCTTGTGTGGCGTGGCAGTAGAGAAAGTTTAGAACCTCAGAAAAATCCTATTGAAAGAACGTGCTTGAAGATCGTGAGAGTTGGATTTGGTTGATGACACAGGGTATTGCAGTCTTACAGAGAATTGTCTGTCTTCCATTTTTTAGATGGCTTTAATTCCTCTAAATTGCTCCTTGAATAATAGGAAAAAGGCAATTTGAATTTCAGTGACAGATTGGACATAACAGGTTGCAACTATTAGGTCTAATTTTACCATACTGAGAAATAAAATTGCCTAAACATAAACATCGATCACTGATGCAGTAAATTAATTTGTACAGAAAAAGTAGTTTAACTGCAGTGCACATTAAACATAGAAAATTTTCAAAATTACTGCTCTCTGAATTAATTTGTACACTTGTTTACTTGTTAAAAGCACGCATAAATTCTTTTTTCTAAGGCATTGTGTGTTTGATTGAGTACGAAAAAAAATGGGAAAAGTGGGTAGAAAATACAGACATGGAAGGCCTGGGTAAAACATATTCTTGTCTTTCTTTTTTCTTTTTAAATGCTCTTTAGCATGGGCTTTGTTTTCAAATCTGAGTGTAGGATCACTAAAGAAGTGTGACCCCTCCCCCCCAACCTCAAAGGTTAAATGTGGTATTTTTATAGCACTGACAATGTTTGTTAGGCATTGGAGGTGCACACTAATTAGAGGAGTTTTGTGGTGAGGTCCTGGGTGAGTTTCAAAGGTGTCCTGTGGCTTAGAACTGTTAACTTTTATTCCTGAACAATCTGACCATGGATTTCTTTGTATTTAGCCATTAAAAGAAATCAGTAAACATGTTTTCATTGTTAACCTGTAATTCCATTGTGAAGAATGCACGGCGAAGTATGGATAGGATCTTTTCAGATTGTGCAAGCCACCCTGGAACCCGACCTGGCGGTGCAGCACAGTTTGATACTATCTCCTGCCTACAGTTTTCAAGGACAGTGGTTCGATTCAAATACAATTCGGATAAGTGGCAGGTTTTCATGTCTTTAATTCCTTGACAAGGACATCACTCTCAGGAGAGGGCGGGGAAGCCATTTGGACGAGGATTCCATCCCGCTCCTTTGTGCTGACACACTAAGATAATGGACAATTAAGAACACCTTCACTGCGGGTGCAAGTGTGGGGTTATCACTAATATAAAGGAGCCCATAGGGCGCTGGGGTAGGGAGGAGAAGGGGAACGGGGATTTTTAAAAGGAGTATAAAACACACAGATGAGATGCCTAATAACTGTTCACATATTGCTCTCTCACATGTGATAATGGTGAGTGGTGGGAGGGTTCAGTATTGTTGCTGCACGGGTTTTTTTTTTTTTTTTTTTTTAATATCTAGCTCATTGCATCGGACACAGTACCACAGAAAACTTGCCTCCTGTGCTGGTCTGCCTGTTGGGAGGTAGGTGAGTCCAGACTTGAAAGGAGTTTCTTTGTGTGAAGTCTTAGACCATCTTTCAGGGGGTTTAGTAGATTGAGTCCTGGCCGACTGTGGCAGGGGTGGTGAGCCTGTCTGCAGCGCTGAGGGCCGAGGCCCTCAGAAGATCTGATTCAGTTGGACCAAGGAGGGATCCAGTTGGTTTTTAAAGCTCTGGAGAGAATCCCAGTGTGAGTTCTGGATTGAGGTCCGTTGTTACTGAGTTAGTAATGGAAGATCTGGCTTCTTCATAGTCAGATATCCTGGCGGGTTGTCTGATTATTTAATAAATAGGAGTTCTGGTGCTTGTGTTGCTGTTAGAAAATATGTGCTGCATATGTTTCTAACAGCTGTCTGACGTTTATGTTGATCATATGGCTTGTTACTTAGGCACATCTGGGGGAAGCCCCTTTTCCCTGGACCACTGTCCCCACATTCTACTATGATCCTTTAGTTTCTGTTTTTTCCCCTCCTAGTAGGTAATTGGAGCTCCCCCCACCTGCACCCCCAGTGTGATATTATGGATAGCTAAGTAGGAGGTAGAGTGTGACAGGAGGGCTCAGGTAAAAGTAAGTGTGCAATTACATTTTTGGGGTCAGAATGCAGCTATGACTGGGATTTTGTATTGGTCTTCCTACTGTCCTAGGTCTAAATGTTGTAAACACGTGTAAATTTGAGGGGGAATTTTCTCCTCGAATTCAGCCCTAATAAAGGTGAGACACTTCTGTTCCTGAGTGCAGAAGAGGTTAACTGGTTTTCTTTTGAGTGAAACTAGCCCTTGTCTGTAACAGCCCTGAACTGCAATAGAAAGGATGGGTTCTCCTCAGCCTGGAGAGATAGTGTGATAAGATAAGATGGCTTGGGGGGGAAAAGTGAGAGCTTAAAGGAGTGGGACCTGAGGAGAGGGTGAGGGAAAGTGTGCTCACTGCTTTGACTGCTAAATACCCCCTGGTAGCCAGAGATAAGACACCTTAAGACCTTAAATAGGATGTAAATGAAGCCAATAAAAGTCAGTTGAGATCAAGCCCCTATTCCACTCCCCTCCTGTTTCCATTCTGACAGCAGAGGGCTTAATTTACTGTGGGTATGGAATACACTGTTACCTGCCAAGCCCGGGACTGGGCAGGAGATGGAGCAGCTCAGGGCAGGGTATCTGTGATTTCTAGAGAGGTCCATATGGAGCCATGTGATTAGTAATTCTAGTTTGCCTTCTTGAGTGAAAAAAAGAAAAGTATTGCCAATTACAGGAAGATCCCTTTCAGGTCATTTGCTGTGTTAAGCTTTATCAAACCCTTTTTATGCCAAAGTGCCTGATATGATGAGCTGTTGCTGACAGTGTACTGGTACCTGGAATCAGGCTGATACAGACTGAAAACAGCCGTCAGCAAAGGGCCAGGAGGTTGACTTCACCTACACACCACCTAACAACATTTCACCCAGCAGACTGCTTCATAGGATACAGGCTGTGACACACAACGTAGGTCTCTTGATGTCTGTACCTTCAAGATCCATATAAGTCCTGGACTTGCTGTGTGGCTCAAGCTGACCTTGATCTCTTAGTAGTCCTCCTGCCTCAGCTTCCCATATGCTGGGATTATAGGAGTGCACCACTGTGCTCAGCGTATGTGGTGCTGGGAATTTGGGCCTGGGCTTTGCATGTGCTAGGCAAGTGCTTTAACTGCTGAGCTACACCTCCAGCCTAATAACAAGGTACATATTATTATGTGCCCAGAATTTTCTAATTTAATCTTAAATTCTATCTAATGTATTCAAACTTCAGTGGAATTGAGTGCACTTTGCCTTGGTCATGTATGTTAGGTGCCAGAGGGCCAGGTGTCTACATGCTGTCATGGAAGGAGCTCAGGTGGGAGGGTCTCTAGCCGTTTCAGTCTCCATCCAGCTTTGCTGCTGTGGCCACATTGCCTAAGAGTCTTTCTTATGCACCGATTCGTTGTTTTAAAATGACCCAAGATGAAGGCAAAATGAAATGCTGTTGTGTGGAGCTGTCATGAGGTTTTTGAGGCCAGATTGTCACTGGTATTGAAATACTTGGCAAGACATTTAATCTCAGGGTTTTATATGTTCGCATATGTAAATTTAAAAGATGATAATATATATAGCGTCACAAAGAGCTCTCCTAAAGAAATGTTTCATTAGACATGATTACACAGCACATAATTACTGAGATGAAGCGGCAGATTATGACTATGACTCACATTTTTGTAATGAGAATTATTCCAAATATTTGGAACCTATTTTTCGCATAAATCATTTAGTCTGTTCTAAAAACTTAGCACTGGATAAAAACACTTATGCATGCACAAACAGTGCACTACAATTTGGACTTACTGGTTGCCATAAGTGAATTACCAAGACTGTCACAAAGAAGAAAAATATAGAATGATAGGATTTTATTTTTAATACTCATTTTAAGGAAGGTATCTGAGGGAACAGAAAACAACCCAAAGTGCAAAGAATACTTAGGAAATCCATCTAATTGGTAATCAGGCTTATTGTCAGAATGGCCTCTTTTGTGTTTTGTCTAATTAGGTGAGAAAAAATTTCCAGGAATAACGGTCTTCGGTATTGTAAGATCTGTGTGGATAAGATCGGTCATAATCTCACAGCAGTTATTTTCAGAAAAGCAGTGTTGTCCTCTGCAGTGGGTATACTTTGACTAACCTTGTCTCTTGAAGGAATTTTTGACATAGTTGGAGTTATGTGGGATCTGATCTGACTTTCAATTTTACTTTTACTGTAGAAGTGTTAATGTGAACAGCAGGGATTCTGCTGAAAACTAGAAGGATGCACTGGAGCTTCGCCCTACTGCAGACTGCATCTTGTGTGCAAAACTTCACAGTAGTCCAGCCTCCTTCAGTTTTTTTGATACTGTGATAGTAGAGAAATTCATCATAAAAAGAAGAAAAGCTAAAAATAGAAAACAGAAAGTGCTTTGAGTTGCAGCTGCTGGGTGGTTGGGTAGATGGACTCCCTAGTCACCTGATCACGTTTTTACCACAACTTGTCAACCGAAGTTGGTTGGTGCCTTAATGAAATTAAAAGGGATTATTTGCCAGAGACCTTAAGAGTTCTTACCATATATTTGACATATGAACTTCAAAATCAAGAACACTGAGGTCAGTATGTTGCAATAGCAAAGGTATCGTTGCAGTAATACCCTCCCCCAACCTTTGCAACAGCTTTTTCTACTTTAGCAAACCATATTTATCACTTTACTGCACAATGAACCCACAGGGGGTGCTAATTGTTCATTAATTAAATTTTAGCCTTTCAACACTTTTGTATTCTCCAGTGGCTCTGTCTGCAGTGAAGTATACAATGTGGCCTTTTGAAACCGCCGAAAATTCAAGGTGGCTTTCCTGCTGCCACCGATACTTTAACAGGTGAAATTCAAATCCAGTACATACGTGCAAGACTGTTAGGATTCCTTTCGCTCCAGAGTTTTCTAGCCTTGGACCAAAGCCTTTGTGTTGCAAAAATACTCAGTGAAGTGTAGTTTAACGTGACAAAACATTCAGTTACACCAGACACTTTGAACGAGAACTTGATTTCTTTTTAGGAAATTCTGTTGGCTTATGGCACGTCTTCAAAAATAACTATTAATGCGGTAGAAAGAACTTTCTGAGATATGTCATGCCCTACTGAAGTCACTTCAAATTTGTTTTTACAATGGAAGAATTTTCTTTACATATATTTTTTAGTAAAGAGATTGATGTAAAAAACATCAGCGATTTATAGGAGGACACTGTGGTGTTTACCGAATATTTTTCCAAGGTTTGTCTGTTTCTGGAAAGCAGAAGAGAGGTATTTCACACTAGTGCAAAGGTTTGAAGCAAAAAAGAATGTTCATCAAGGAATTTCAAAATAAGCAAAACAATGAGTTATATGTTGCTGTTGGCATTAAGCAATGTTACTTCGAAACTTTTAATACCTGCCATTCTATTGTAAGGATTTTGCCGATGATTTAATCACAACATGCCAGTGTGTGCCACTATTAGTGAAAGAGATACTACATGCATGTCAATTTTCCAAATGTCTATAAAGTAGCATTCTAAAGACTTGGGTTTTTGTTTTTTATTTTTAAAATGAAAATGCCCTTTAAATTGTTTGAAATTATTAAAATTTCAATGAGAGAAAAACAACTAAACTATAGTTAATTTTTATTTCTTTGTACTCTTGTCACACTATCTAGTTATGACTAAAAGCAGTATGGGCTATTTTAGTACTTGTAATAATTTAGCACATTTTTATAACTTTGCAGTTTAGTGAGCTGTTCAGTACACTGCGTGTTTGATTCTTACTGTATTAGCTATGAAGCAGGCTAGAATTTTTCTAATATTATAGACAGGAAAACCAAAAGTGAAGTAACTTTGAGAATTCACTGAACAAGTACATACTTAGTGCTTATTAAATGTTAAATGAGTGAACTAAATAAGTAGTGAACAACTACTTCAGGAATTCTTTGTGACTCAAGGTTGTACATACACACAAGGGTACATAGTAAAAAATCCTTCTCAAAATAGTACAGACTCAGGAGATCTACTCTGCTGATGTCTATCATGATTAAAGGGAAGATGCACAAGTTAAACATCTAAGATTGCTCAGTCCACAGCACTGTAAACAGATGTGTGGTACACGGTCGCCTGCTCCTGAACTCTAAGAGCTTGACCCTTACTGTTAATTATATATGTTTTTAAGTGAGCCAAAAGATAGAAAAAGTAAAGCAGTTCTCCCCCCCCCCCCCCCCCCCCCATAATTGGAAGCCACTTCTCTTGTGTCTGGCTTCAGAAACACAATGTTTCGATTTCCGTGAGAGAGAGGCAATGACGGTTCTGTCGCTGATTTCATTTCAGCTTTCCTCTCTGATCGGAGAGGTGGAGTTAAGTGGGAACTGCCTAAGAATGCAGTGTTTTCTGTTTAATTTGGCTGCGGAAGATGGAATTCACTGAGCTCCGTCTGTTCAGATGAACTTTAAGCAACAGCAAGCAAAACATTTGTCCTCCTCAACACACACGCCATGCAAATGTGTCTGTGAGAGACAGCACCCACGTAGAGCCCGGGACTCCCTAAGCGGAGCAAGGGAAACATGGTAGTGGGTTCTTGTCTCTGGAATGGGCTCATCCATAGTGCTAGAGTGTTGTTGGAAGAGTGAGTTTCTTTTTTATTAGGAGATAGTAAAAGAAGAAAATTACCTTTTGAACCATGATTTCCAGAATTCATCTTAAGACTGCATTAAAAAGAATGTACCACCAGTCCGGCTTTCTGCAGCTGTTCTCATTATGGGTGGCCACCTTTCCCCCAGATCCTAACTACTAATACATTGAATTGATCCTTCCAGAACAATTTGGATTATGCAGAAATTCAGATCATCTGTGCATTATAATTTTAAAGTTCATCTCTCTTTTGAGTACCCAGTAAAGAGTGTTCATTTTCAGGTAGTAAAAGAATGAATTTAATGGGGGAGCTGTTGATTTAACAAAGCACAAGAAAAGGAAGCAGGAAAGTTAAATATTACCAGAGGTTGAGCTCTTCCAAAACTATTGACATTTCTTTACGGTGAATGAAGGGACGTAAATGTGCAGAAATGCTTGATGGTTTGCTTAGGATGAACTAATTCTTTAGCAATTTAAATCATTACTATAAAATGTGTTGCCTAATTTGGTTAGATGATTATTAATAAGATGAAATGAAGTTGTTACTGTGATCGCACTGAGGTAACACAGCAAATGCCCTTGTTACCTGTGTGTATTAAACACACATTTCACAATGTTGTCCTTTTTTGAGGAGTGCCCAGATTCTCTTAGCGTTTGTGCGCACCTGTGTGCTTCCCTCAGGAGTTTCAGCTTTGGGTAAGAGGGCTCAGGTATCTAGTGAATAAAACCAGTACTGTGACCTCCGTTCAGTAAGGAAGTTCCTAGCCGCTCTGAGAGCCTGCTGGCAGAAATCAAGAATAATTTATGAAAAAAGAGTGAAACCTGGAAATTTGTTTTGGTCTTGTATTTTAACCTTTAGTTTGACACTTTCAAAAATAATTCACTAAATTAACTTACTATGATGTTCAATAATGCCATAATTGTATTACTGGTGTTTTAATGAGAAGAGAGGTAATTTCAAAATTATATACTTGGCTTCAGAATTACATAGAAACGTGTTTGTTCAATGTTACCTGTCTTCAAAGACCTAAGATTATATCTTACATATGATAATTTAATGCTTGGAACATAGCATGGATTTATGGTCTATTAATTTTTAGATATCACCAACTACTTACATTTTATTTTCTTGCTGGCTGTATATACAACTGTGACTGCTTTAAGGTGCAATAGATTTCCACTGAGCCAGCCTTTAAACCTAGTATTCCAGGGGTTCCATTAAAGGAAAGAAAATATTAAAATATATTTATACACAGACGCTTGCACATGGAAAGAAAAATTCATGCAACATTGTTTACATATGCAGCCTTTCTTCTGGCAGTGATAAGGTGCCCTAGAAACATTCACTAATCTTTGAAACACCCTGGAGGGTAAGTAACGAGAATTATTATCTTCATATTGCAGGTGAAATACTTAGGTAGGAGCAGATTAAATGACTTGGCCAGGTCACTCTTGAAGTTCGTTATGAAGCTAGGAATAAAACTCCAGACTCTTGACTTTTTAGTTCTTATTCTGAATCATGGCGCTCCTGCACACTGAGGGCCCAGGCCTGCTAGTGTTCGTGCTTCTTGTCTTCACTGAGAAGTAACCACTGGTGTAAGTCCGGTTCCTGTTAAAGAAACTTGGCTGGGTGGCACTAGTACACACATGGTACCAAGTCCCCGATGAGCAGTTAAGAGACTCCTCTGCCAGTACCGTGAATAAAGTCAGGTAGCAAAAGAATATCAGCAGCTGGTCTCTCGCTGACCTTGCCCTGTTAACGAGGTGTAGCAGAAGTTTCCAGAACTCCAGAGCGTCTGATAATTTCTGTAACATCTAAAGTGATTCAGTCCACTGTGTTGCTTTAGTTTCCCCTTAATAATTCCAGGTTGCTTGTGTTGTTGGACCCACACTGAAATGCTTGGTCTCTGTCCTCAGGAAGTGTGAACCTTACATTAATTAAGACCTTCTAAGATGGGGATGTAGCTCAGTAGTGAAAGCACTTGACTAGCAAGTTCATGGTCCTGCGTCTGATTCCTCAGCACCACATCACCTGGGCCTGGTAACACAGGCCTGTAATCCCAGCACTTGGGAGTCTGAGGCAGGAAGACTGATGTTTAACATCAGCCTGGGGTACAGAGTGAGTTCCGAATCAGCCTGGACTACAGAGAGCATGACCATGACTCAAAAACTGAAAAACAACAACAGAAAGCCTGCCAGTATGCCAGCGTGAGCACTTCTCCCAGGTCTTCTGCTCTTGTCTTCTTTTGTCCTCCTCTCATCCTGTTTTTATTTCTGGCTGCTTCAGGTAGACTTTCGGGCCAAAGAGTGGCAGAGACCCTTGGCTTTTCTCTTTCACAATGGCAGGATGTACGCGGGTTCTTTCGGCTCCCACGTGATGTGTTGACGGGGCAGCCCTGCTGAGTGCAGTCATCAGTAGAAAGAATAAAAGCAGGTCCAGTCTGCCCGCTCGTCCCCAGACTGGAGCACGGGAGGTGGGTAGCTCACCTCACAAAGGTACTTTGTGCTCTGGTGCCTGCTTTTGGTGGAACAATTCCGAGTATGACTTCAGTTTTCTGTTGGTGAGCACTTTCCCCCATAAATATGACTGAACAGGTGTTACTCTGCTGCTAACTGAGTTTCCAGCTGTCCTCCTCCGACACAGACCCGACAAAATCTGTTGTTCCGTCCTTTCAGGCAGACTGGAGAGCCGCGGAGCCTGAGATGGAGGTCTTCCTTGCAGGATATGGCCGTGTTGATGCCAGAAGATGGTCGGGAAAGCCTGGCTGGCTAACAAAGACAGGCCTTCAGTGGCTGGGTGTAGTTCCAGTCCTGCATCCCCTTTGGCAGGAGCACAGAGGCCGCTGCGCTGTGGCCAGCCAGCGAAATTAGGAAATAAGGACCTCTTTTATTTACTCAGGCTGCTGAATCATGGGCATTCCTGTCTGCTTGGAGAAAAGTCAGGCAGCTCTCCTTTCCACGGAAAGTCTCAGGAGTGTTGGAGACTTTCATCTCGGAGTGTTCACACACTTGTTTTAATGTGCTTTATGGAAATGGTGAGACTCAGCGAGTACAGTTGCTGTAGGAAAACATCTGTACTAACCGTGCACACACATTTGCATCTTTAAATAGATTTCTAGGCCATGAAGCTGGTTTCAAGCAAAGTTTTTTCTCCTGTAAGAGCTACAGCTCTCCGAGAGTCAGGGAGTGTGAAGTGATTGATTCCAAAAATTAAAATTAAACACGGGCATGTTAAGTACCTCACACTGAAATGCAGAAAACTTGCCATATGCAGAGACAGTCCTCTTAAGTAGTACACAGTGAGTGCTGAAGGGGAAAAAGTTCAAGCTGATTCAGAGATTCCTCATAGTTGCTTCTATGTGTAAAAAAGAAATCGAAATAGTTTATGCCAGCTGTTTAATAAGCTTTGTTTGTATTGTCTGTCAGTAAGCTAAAGTTAGCAGGGATGGGTGACTTTTACAGACTTAGGTAGGCATATCTCAGAGATTGTCGCTGGAGATACAGGTGCCACCGCTGAGCAACTTTAGGGAGGGTCTCATACTTCCAGAACATGGACCAAGTGTCCAGGAGCTCATGGTGAGTCCTAGTATGTCTCTGAGAAAATAGGTCCTTTTGTAGTACTGGCAAATGAGTGTTTTACTACTTAGATTTTAAAGCAGAAATCAGCTTTCAGGGAAGCTTTATTTAATTTTTCTAAACACAGCGTTCCTTGCTCAAGCTATACTGCCCAGCACACTCTAATCCCTGCCCAAGCCTTATGAATTCTGTAGGTGATTTCTGTGTGCTTCCATGACAGTGACACGTCATGGGGACATCGGGCAGGGAAGGAAACAGTTCCAGCTCTCTTGAACCCCGGTTAAAAACTTGATCTTGGCTTTCCGTTCCCTTGACATGTCAGTGTAATTTACAAGCTTAAGAGAACAATTAGTGTAATAGGCACAGCCAGACAAGGACCACAGACAAGAACCTGATTTAAACATGGTGTCAAGGATTGCACCCTTTATATAGTGATCTGTTGCTCCATAATTCTTTATGCACCTGTATAAGAATTTATCATGCCTGGACATAATCTATAATATAATGATAATTCAGGTACTAAATTTTCAAGCTCAGTAGTTATTTCCTCCCAGTCTAGATATATGACAGATTCTGATTGTTTTTCCCAAATGTACAGATGAGTTGTGGTTGTAAACGAAGCAGTAGGATTTAAGTGTAAGAAATAAATGTGAAGTGTGGTAGGATTTTATCTAAAATGTCAAGCGAATTTATCAAATAATACTTTCTTCAATTAGAGAAAATACTAGAAACTCTGGTTTGCTTCAGGGATACCAGCTTTTAAGAGTGACTTAATATATTTTTAAAGGAAAGCTAGATCCTCCTTTTATTTTTAGCTTTAAAAATATTTTTTTTCTGTGTTTTGGGTGGTGAGTTGAATTTATTCGCATATGTTCTTGATGTATTCACTTTAATGTATATGACACCTGGCATTTGCAACCCCTTTCTGGGGCTGGAAGCATGTTGGGTTATGGAGTCATATAAAAGGAGGACAAAAAAAAATCACGCAGTTTTTCTCTTGTATGGCGGAGCTTTGTTGCAGTGGGCAGGGATCCAGGAGTGGTGTTTGGTTGTTTTCTCAGGGTGAGAGGGTTGCCATCTGGCATTGATAGTGAGATGGTGTTGTCATCAGTTTCTAGATGCAGGAAAGGAATGATCCTCATCTGTTTCCTGTGGATAAGGAAGAGGCTGACAATCTAGTAAAATCTTGTTACCTTAAAGAAAGCAGACATGGAATTTGCTTCATAACATTTGCCAGTTTCTGCTTTTGTGTTCATTTAGCTTGTGAAGGAGCCTTAGTATTGAAGAATTTAAAAACTTTCTTGATTCTACTCTCTCATTAACTACTATTGCAGTGTTCTAATAATATTGTAATTGAACACATTGTTCAACAGGAACTCTGTTTCTACTGGCTCGACTCCATGATCTTTCCTTTTCTGAATTTACAAAAAAAAAAAAAAAAAAAAAGAACAAAACATCTTTTTTTTTTTTTTTGGAGGGTGAACCCTTAAAAAATTTCTTCTGATCTTAGAGAGTGATTTAAAAGCAAAAAAGGTTTCCCACCTGTCTTGAGGTCTTAATTTTTACTTGGATGGGAAGAAGTCAACAGAAATGAAAACGCACGTTTGCTAGCAACAGTGTTTTTTTTTTTTTAAATAACACTAAAGATAAATATAAGGTAGGGTTCTTTTATGGATAACTTGCTAAGTTTACATCTGGCTCGAAGTTTTGTTTGTCTTCTCTTTGTTACTCATAAATCCTTCAGCGTTTACCATAACCGTTTATCACTTTTCCTGTTTCCAGTTTTTCACAAGTTGCTTTGTCTCTGCTCACCTCAAAGTGAAGGTCCTGTTTAGCTAAGGAAGTTCAGGCCGCCGAAGCTTTTTGCAAAAGGAAGAAATGGTAGGCCACCTCTTGAACTTTCCAAACAAAATACACTATAAAATCTGGCCCTTGTGAAACTCTCATTTTTTCTTGATCCTGGCTGATCCCAGCTACATGTAATATCTAGCCGTACCCTTCTAACGTTTAATAATCCATTTTCTGACCTACGGTATTCGGATCTTTCAGTTATTGAAGAAATCCTAGTTGTCTTTCATTACACAAGACATAATTATTATTGTGTTTTCTGTCTTCTTTCATGTGCTTACTTTTTAATATTTTTTTGCTGAAAGCAATAAGGCCTGTATCAATAAGAACTCCATAAAAGATTTTGGTCTTCAGAATTGCCTTTTTATAGAGAAACAAGCAAAATGCGGAGGGAGTTTTTTTATTAAATATTAGACATCTGGGTTGACTGCATTAATTTTAAATCTTTCCTGTAATATTTCCTCTTTTCATTTGGTTCTTCAGATGCTACGTAACATGCAAATCACTTTAGAATGAATACAAAAGAAACATTAAATATATTAAAATCTGCATTTTAATAAAATTGTCAACGTATAATGTATATCTCACTTCTAAGGAAGAATGACAAAAAGTAATAAAAGGGCAATTTAGACATAGAACTATTTAATATCTTTCTTATATTTTACAGCCCAGTAAAAAGTAAATGCAGAATTAAAGCTTTGGGCCAGATTTGAACGTGTCTCATTCAGATATTCTCTCTTCCTTTCGCTCCTCATGAAAAGTTCAAGATGGAGCAACAGTGGGCCCTTTTTGCAGCGGCATAGTAGACTTGCTCCTTAAGTCCCGATTCATGCGGTGAAATGCCCTTTGCTTCTCTTTGCAGATGGTGTGGATGTTGAAGACGACCCCACATGCTCTTGGCCAGCCTCTTCACCTTCTAGCAAGGACCAGACTTCCCCTAGCCATGGAGAAGGTTGTGATTTTGGAGAGGAAGAAGGTGGCCCAGGACTGCCGTACCCATGCCAGTTCTGTGACAAGTCGTTCAGCCGCCTCAGCTACCTGAAGCACCATGAGCAGAGTCACAGTGACAAACTGCCTTTCAAATGCACTTACTGCAGCCGGCTGTTCAAGCACAAGCGGAGCCGAGACCGCCATATAAAGCTGCACACTGGGGACAAGAAGTACCACTGCAGTGAGTGTGATGCTGCATTCTCCAGAAGTGATCACTTGAAGATCCACCTAAAGACTCACACGTCCAACAAGCCATACAAATGTGCCATTTGTCGTCGGGGGTTCCTGTCCTCCAGCTCCTTGCACGGCCACATGCAGGTTCATGAGAGGAACAAGGACGGCTCCCAGTCCGGCTCCAGAATGGAGGACTGGAAGCTGAAGGACACTCAGAAGTGCAGTCAGTGTGAGGAAGGCTTTGATTTCCCAGAGGACCTCCAGAAGCACATTGCAGAGTGCCACCCTGAATGCTCTCCTAATGAGGACCGAGCAGCCCTCCAGTGCGTCTACTGCCACGAGCTCTTTGTCGAGGAGACGTCCCTCATGAGCCACATGGAACAGGTGCATGGGGGCGAGAAGAAAAACTCGTGCAGCATCTGTTCTGAGAGCTTCCACACAGTCGAGGAACTGTACAGCCACATGGACAGTCACCAGCAACCAGAGTCCTGCAATCACAGCAACAGCCCCTCCCTGGTCACAGTGGGCTACACCTCTGTGTCCAGCACCACCCCAGATTCCAACCTCTCGGTGGACAGCTCAACAATGGTGGAGGCCGCCCCGCCCATCCCAAAGAGTCGAGGGCGGAAGAGGGCCGCTCAGCAAACTCCAGACATGACTGGCCCCTCAAGTAAACAAGCGAAAGTTACCTACAGCTGTATTTACTGCAATAAGCAGTTGTTTTCAAGTCTTGCAGTTCTGCAGATTCACCTGAAAACTATGCATTTAGATAAGCCAGAACAGGCCCATATTTGTCAGTATTGCTTGGAGGTCTTGCCTTCACTCTACAACCTAAATGAACATCTTAAGCAAGTGCATGAGGCTCAGGACTCAGGCCTGATTGTGTCGGCCATGCCTGCCATAGTTTACCAGTGCAACTTCTGTTCTGAAGTTGTCAATGACCTCAATACCCTTCAGGAACACATCCGTTGTTCTCATGGGTTCACCAACCCTGCCGCTAAGGATAGTAATGCGTTCTTTTGCCCCCATTGCTATATGGGGTTTCTCACTGACTCTTCTCTAGAAGAGCATATAAGACAGGTCCATTGTGACCTCAGTGGCTCCCGATTTGGTTCTCCTGTGCTTGGAACTCCAAAAGAACCAGTAGTAGAAGTCTATTCCTGTTCCTATTGTACAAATTCGCCAATATTTAACAGTGTTCTTAAATTGAACAAGCATATCAAAGAGAATCACAAAAACATTCCCTTGGCCCTGAATTATATACATAATGGGAAGAAATCCCGGGCTTTGAGCCCCCTGTCCCCTGTGGCCATAGAGCAGACATCGCTTAAGATGATGCAGGCAGTAGGGGGCGCACCCTCTCGTCCAGCCGGAGAATATATCTGTAATCAGTGTGGTGCTAAGTACACGTCCCTAGACGGCTTTCAGACTCACCTCAAAACTCATCTCGATACTGTGCTGCCGAAATTGACCTGTCCTCAGTGCAACAAAGAATTCCCCAACCAAGAATCCCTGCTGAAGCATGTGACCATTCACTTTATGATCACCTCGACGTATTACATCTGTGAGAGTTGCGACAAGCAGTTCACGTCGGTGGATGACCTTCAGAAACACCTGCTGGACATGCACACCTTTGTTTTCTTCCGCTGCACCCTCTGCCAAGAAGTTTTTGACTCAAAGGTATCCATTCAGTTGCACTTGGCTGTAAAGCACAGTAATGAGAAGAAGGTGTACCGGTGTACGTCCTGCAACTGGGACTTCCGCAACGAAACCGACTTGCAGCTCCACGTGAAGCACAACCACCTGGAAAACCAAGGCAAGGTGCACAAGTGCATCTTTTGTGGTGAGTCCTTCGGCACTGAAGTGGAGCTCCAGTGCCACATCACCACCCACAGTAAAAAGTACAACTGCAGGTTCTGCAGCAAAGCCTTCCACGCCATCATTTTGCTGGAGAAGCATTTGCGGGAGAAGCATTGCGTGTTTGAGACCAAGACACCTAACTGTGGCACAAATGGAGCCTCCGAGCAAGTGCAGAAAGAGGAAGTGGAGTTGCAGACCTTGCTCACAAACAGCCAGGAGTCCCACAATAGTCACGATGGCAGTGAAGAAGACGTGGACGGCTCCGAGCCCATGTACGGGTGTGACATCTGTGGGGCAGCCTACACCATGGAAACGCTGCTGCAGAATCACCAGCTCCGGGATCACAACATCAGACCTGGAGAAAGCGCCATTGTGAAAAAGAAAGCCGAGCTCATTAAGGGGAACTACAAGTGCAACGTGTGCTCTCGAACCTTCTTTTCTGAAAATGGTCTCCGCGAGCACATGCAGACTCACCTGGGCCCAGTCAAACACTACATGTGCCCTATCTGTGGAGAGCGGTTTCCCTCCCTGTTAACGCTTACCGAGCACAAAGTCACGCACAGCAAGAGCCTGGATACGGGAAACTGCCGGATTTGCAAGATGCCGCTGCAGAGTGAAGAGGAATTCTTGGAGCACTGCCAAATGCACCCCGACTTGAGGAACTCCCTGACGGGTTTCCGCTGTGTGGTGTGCATGCAGACTGTGACCTCCACCTTGGAACTCAAAATCCACGGGACATTCCACATGCAAAAGACAGGGAACGGGTCCACCGTCCAGACAACAGGCCGTGGCCAGCATGTCCAGAAACTATACAAATGCGCGTCTTGTCTGAAAGAATTTCGTTCCAAGCAAGATCTGGTGAAACTTGACATTAACGGCCTGCCGTACGGTCTGTGTGCTGGCTGTGTGAATCTCAGCAAGAGCAGTAGTCCAGGCATCAGCCTCCCACCCAGCGCGAATAGACCGGGCTTGGGGCAGAATGAGAATCTCAGTGCCATTGAGGGCAAAGGCAAGGCAGGGGGACTGAAGACACGTTGCTCCAGTTGCAACGTGAAGTTTGAGTCTGAAAGTGAACTCCAGAACCACATCCAGACCGTGCACCGAGAGCTCGTGCCGGATAGCAACAACACGCAGTTGAAGACACCTCAAGTGTCTCCTATGCCCAGAATCAGCCCTTCCCAGTCGGACGAGGTAACTTGCCTTTCTAACCTTTGCGTTTTAACCTCCTCGAGAAACGTCCCCATTTTTTTCTGTTCACACTTGCCACAGCTTTAGGGTTGTCAGGTGCCAAGACATGCTTAGTTCAAAATGCAGTGGTTTTTTTTTTTCCCCATAGCCATAAGCTAGAAATTACTTGCTCCTTGATAAGCAGCATTTTGGCTCGAATGGTGCAAAATAGGACTAATCCCAGTCTACCTAGGGTATTGTCTTCTCTGTGACTGAAGAGACCAGCACTCATGCCAGCACCACGGAGACCTGGAATCTCAGCGTAGCTTCACTGCGTGTTGAAATCCCTAACTATGACTTGTGTCTATGGCAGAGAGATAATGACACAGAAGTGAAGTAGCTTGAGCCAACAGCCTGGTTTAGAGTAAATTAAAAAGAATATAGATAGATAGATAGATAGATAGATAGATAGATAGATAGATAGATAGATATAGATATAGATATCAGTGGATGACAAATTGGGTTGGGGGAGCTTTTTAATACCATCGTGTGAGCACTCATTGTCTTCTGGAAAATACTTTCTTGCTACTGGGTTTTTTTTTTTTTAGCTGCTATGTTTACGAAGCACTGCATCCTGTTATCTGTTTAAATGCTCTGTCCCTTAGTTCCACTCTCTCAGTTTCAAACATAACGTTATTTTTTCAACCCTCAGCTTCAGAGTGTGGCAGATTCTTGTCATCTCTGCCATGATGAGTACAAGAAACAGCTCATTTACAGTGAAATAGTCCTATAAGCCGTCGTTCTTAGACACGGAGCTCCTTTTCATGTAATTTCTCGCGGCTTTGTCACCTTTTCCCTACGTGCCCCATATCTGGAGATCCATCCAAATGAAAAGCCCAGGGGGATCCTTGTCCCTTCAGTTTGGGGTGACTGCATTTCCTTATCTTGTCTCCGCACTCACCCCCTCTTGGAGGGCTCCCTGCATCTCCCCACAGATAGCCATCAGGCAGCTGGTAGGAGACAGCAGAGGAGGCGACACAGAGCCATCCTCACCAAATGTGGCATCTGTGTGACAGGCAGGCTCCCAAACTTTGAAGCTGCTCTCTCTACTCCCCTGCCCTAGTAAATCTGCAATTTTCTCTCATTTAAATAAATGAAATCCTTTCAAACTGATGAAGACAGCTGGAGGAACATAGTTTTGATAATAGCTCGTGGCTCATGTGTTGGATCAAGTACTATAGTTGCATTTGAAACAAACAAATATTATTGTAATCAGTTGAAATGATTTTTTCAAACTTTTTAAATTCAAAAGTGGTTGAGTCTATACAAACGTTAAAGGAATAACACAATGTGTGTGTATTTATGCATCCAAATCCCAGATTTAGTAAAGGGAACATTTAATTGCATTCTTTCTAATGTTTTGTTATCAACTTGGGCCACGTGAAAATAAGTTGCAGATATTGTGACATCTCCTTAGAATAAGAACATTTCTTGTTTATTCCTAATATCATTAGCTAAGGCATTTAACTAAATTAGGCAATAAATAAGTAAATTTATAGTAACATGTATTAGAGTTTCATATTAAAATTTCCTCACCCATGCCCAAAGTGGTTCATTTTTTAAAAATATTGTTGAAAGGGATTCTTAAGATAATTATGTAGAAGACTACTCCTTTCCTTTTTGTAGCAGTTTGAATATTCATACTTAATTTGAATAGTATAAAAATTTGATTTTAAATGACCGCTTATGTGTGTGTGGTTATGTTGATTGTGTGATTTAAAATGAAGCAAAAATGGGCACTTGTTTATTTTTAGTAAAATTTCTGAGAGGGCATATGTCAATTTCTTCTTATGTAGTCATTGTTTCTCTTTTCTGATATTATATTTATAAGTTGACATTGATAAATTGTAATATGGTATAACTCTGTTTGAGTTGAACTGTCCCAAAACTGGAGGATCATAGAGTATTATTTACACATTTATTTGGTTAGCGTAACTTGCCTAGGAGCATTTATCCTTAAGGTACAGTCACATCTTTATACCTAACATCTTGATGATAATTGGGAAGCTTAGCTATATCCTCGACTTACATAAAGTATGTTTAAGATACTTAAGTCTTAAAGTTGTGTTTTAAAAGTACTGAGCTGATAAAGGTAAAAAATGAGTTTGTTCAGAAGAGCACTTTCCCATGAAACCTAATTAATAAGATCTTTCAGCAGTATCCTTCATTGACCAGATACTAGGATTTAGTTGCAAATATTTCCTTTGTGTGTCTCAGAAGTTCAACCTTTTCATCATTGTAAGTATCATCATTTTATGCACTATTTAGATTACATAATATGTGTGATACTCTCTAAAGGTAAAATGTGTGAAAGACCTTATTATATGATTGATATAGGAAATTATTTAAATACACAGTCTTACAAAAAGAAACCTACATATAAAATAGGTTGGCAAGAAAAAGACACATACTACTTTTGTGTTCACGTTCCTGATTAATCAAATTAAACTTCTTGTGATTTTCCATTATGAGTCTTGTGTAAATTTTTTTGCCAGATTATGTAAAAGCAAAGTTACTCTGTAAGTCTTTGCCGTAAGTCAGGTGTATCATCTGGGAATAAATTTAATCACAAAGAGAAATGTGACATGCATGTCTGTTGACTTCAGTGTCCCAGGTAGGAACCGAAGGGGTTAGCAACGTAGGCGGAACTTTCCTCTTCTCTTCCTGCTGAGGATTGAGGCTTCTGAAAAGGAGACGGCAAGAGGTGATAAAACCCGCTCACATAGAGGTATGAGGGATGATATTTTGATTTTTCTGGATCGTGCCATGTGACCACATAAGGATATTGGTAGATACTCGCATATATCTTCAGAGGCTGGAAAAGAATATTGTTTGGTTGGTCCTAGATTACCTAATTAAAATGGATTTAAAATTAAATATAAATTTAGGAAAGGATAAATGTGATATGCAACTCTATAATCTAAAAAAAAAAGACAAGCCATGACATTCAGAAAAGCACATTTTAGGTGACTTGTTTTATGGAGGTCTTTGAAATTGAAGACAGGCGTGTTTTTGAATCCCATTTCTTTTGCTTTTATTGCTTAATTTTTGAAAAATGTTTTTTTCTGTGTAAAAATTCTATAATTATTAATTCACCTGCTATGGAGACTTGAATAAAATATTGTGGAGAACCTGTTCATTCCCTTTTGCTTCTCAAAGACTGAGTATGATATTAATTTACACATAATCTACAATATCTGCTAATGGTAATTAAGAATCACGGCTATGCAGCTTTTTCTGTACGCAAAGACAGTTGACAATTTCAGTATGTTGAATAATACTAGTTGTCATTCTAGATTTGTCTGGACTGCCCTGACCATCCTTTCAGGTGCTGGCCTATCCGGACTTCACAGTGTTACCTCATGAGTTTGAAGTTCTGTAACAGATATTGGGAGCACGTGTCCCTGTGCCTTTACTTTTCTAGAATGTTTCTTCATCATGTTTCTCTGAGAGATTCTTTTCATTCACATCATCCCGATGGGTCCATTGAGTTCACTCATGATTGTCTTCCATTTTGGGAGATCCATGGAAAGGGCTCCCAGTACCTCAAGTAGAAAGGATGGTGGTGGCCATCTGACGTAGCCCTGGGAGACAGGCCTGAGGAATTGAGTATGTCTAAGGCTCTACCGTAAAGCAAGAGGCCAAAGTTCAGCTCTCTAATCCTATGTTCAAGGTTGTCTTTTTGTAGCTGTACAGGTATTTTAGTGGAATTGCTGCCCATGTCCTGCCCTTTTCACCAAGTCTCTTCAGCACTACTGTGATCTTTCCACTTCCCATTTATTTCTTCTGCTCAGTGCAAAAGATCTCTGCTTGCACAATTGTGCAGCACCTGACTTTTCTAAGCTTCCTACTGGTTTAGCTGACCATGTTAGTTACTATTGTGATGGAATTCTTGTCACTGTGGCTGTTCCCTATTTATCGAGCGACTTCTGTCCTGTAGCTTTCACAGTTCCTTGAGTGCTGTGTAGCCTGCTCCTTCGCTTGGCCCTTCCTGTAAGTCACTTACCCCTTGCTTCTCGCACTTTGTGCACTCCCCACAGGTCACCTTGAGAGCTCCCCTCATTTTGAATGCTACCCTGTACCCGTGATTCTCCCACTAGTGTCTTCAAGCAACAGGAGGGAATTTTCAATGGAAATATTCTACAACTTGATTGTGGTAGTAATTATATGACTATAATTTTTCAATTAGATATAACATTAATGAATTATTTTTATGGAATTACATGTCAATGAAGCTAATTTTAAAAACAGTATCATCAACTGAAATATTTTCACTGAACTTCAGATTTATAGACATAGCTTACTGCTGGACTGCCCTTAAACTTCAAACTCAGCAAGACCAGAATCGAAATAATTGACTTCTAAACCGGAAGTTTTGTCCCTTTCTTACATTTTGAGTGCTGATGGATTTTTTTTTTTCCCTGAGATAGGGTCTCATTTTGTAGTCTAGCCTGGTCCTGAACTCACTACATACATAGCCCAGCCTGGCCTAGAATTCAAGGTAGTTCTCTTGCCTGAGCCTACTGAGTGCTGGGATTGCACACGTGCCATCATGCCCAGCTGTTATGCGGTGCTGGGGGATTGAACCTGGGTCTTCACACTTGCTGGGCAAGCACTCTAAACACCGAGCTACACCCCTAGCCTTCACTGATCTTCTTAGTGCCTTCCCTTTCCTTCACATCAAGCCATCGTCACATGTGGTCATCGGTGTTATCTGTTTTAGTTCCTAATTATTTCTAGAACTAATCCCTCTTTTTAATCTTCTTACAACATTTTTAGTTCATGTTCAGGCCGTCTTCCACTGACATACCGGTGCAGACACACAACTCATTCCTTCCACTTTATCTTACTATTTTCAAACTCATCTGTCTGTACTTGCTGGAGCAGTCTATCTAAAATTCAAATCTACAACCTGAGCCTGTCTACTTGAAGTATCCCAATAGGGCAACATAACCTCTCATTTTGTTGTGAAGCACTGAGACCCTCAGGTTTAGTTTACCTGTTCTTTCTCACCCTTACTTTATTCTACAGTTGGAAGCATTCTAAGCCACACGTGAGAGCTTGCTTCGTCTTGCCAAGCTGCCTTGTCCCTTCTACCCAAATGCCCTCTGCCCTTTATCATCTTCCACCTGTGCAGGAAACTGAACAGTGTAGTGCTTCCTTGGGGGCCACCTATAGTAGGTAGTCTCCCATGAGCCCAACTTCCCACCGCAAACACACCCCTGCCTCTTGAATGCCATATGTGTGTGTGTGTGTGTGTGTGTGTGTGTGTGTAAATATTACATAGAAATTTGAATGTTGATTTATATTTGCCTGTTTCCCTTTCTCTTTTCTCCTTGTGAACTTCTCTGGACAAGAACTGACCTGATTTCATATTCTTGATGTCTAATGCAACTCTAGGCCCTCAGTAGGCAAATGTGATTTCTTATCCCTCAGCCTGTCCTGCATTCTGTCTCCAGACTTAACACAAACCCGTTTCTTTCGCTAAGTGCGAAAGGTATCTTTTAAAAACCTCATAAATTTCAAAGTTGAAAACCAGCATGGAATAACAGTGGCTTAAAAATAGAAATTATGTACTAAATTTGAAAGATGATTACATTTCAATCTGTGGAATATAATCAAAGCGTTACTGAGAGGAGAAGTTATTAGGAAACAAAAATATGTATTAGAAAATAAGAAAGGTACATTATCAATAAATTAAAGGGTACAAAGTTGACGTGAGAAGAAGAGTGAAAGAGATCCCCAAAAAGCTAAAGGAAAGAAAATAAAGAATGAAGGGCGTGGAAACAGCAAGACCAACAGAGCAAAAGTTTGATGCTTAGAAAAGATTAACAGTGTATCAACCTCTGGTCACAATATTTAGCAAAAACAATCATAAGTGTATTAATATTGTAAGAGAAAGAGGAGCCTTAGCTTCCTGTGTACAGAAGTTAAAAAAAATAGAACAACTGTGCATTTCAAAATGACTGTAACAAAAATGCAAGAATTCTTTCTTTGAGAGAATGAATAACAGGAATTCTCTTACTGTACTAGTGAGAGCATAATTTCATACAGCTCTCAGTTGCTTTAAAAAGTATTATACAGTTTATTTTAAAATTAAGTATCAGCCTATTTTTATTCCCAGCAAGTCTATTTCTAGGTTTAAATGTAAGAAAAAATAGTGCATGTCTCTAGTGCAAATTCAGAACAAGAATATTTATAGTGTTATTTATTTGTGTCAGCCTCCAAGTGGAATACACACAAAGGTCGATCAAGGTAGAGTTCATAAGTGCATTAATGGAATAATATGAATTTGCCTCATTCAGAATGCTATACTACACATAAGGGTAGGAGGGAATCTTCCTTGCCCTGGAGGAGTTCCAAATTTGCTCTATGTGCTGGTTATACTGGGGTGTACGTTGATAAAAATATATTTCACCAAGGAAGGAATGCACTTGCATCTACTGTAGTTCATTGTATCCGTTTTTGCCTGAGAAAAAATGAGAAGAAAGAGAAAAAAATGCACGAGATAAATAAAACAGGACAACGCATAGTTTTGTGCTGCTAGCTAGAAGGTTTTAATAGTAAGGAAACTGTTTTAGAGTAATGTAAGTTAACCAAAATTGGCTGAAGGAAAAAAAAAAGAATAAGAAATGGAATGATTCCATAAACATTAAAGAGTTTCATAAATTCTTGAAAATCTTCCCACAAAGAAAATACTAAACCCAGATGGCTTTCAGTGTGAGTTCTCCTAATCAGACATATGATTCCAAAGCTGCACCAGAAAATACTAAAGAGAAGCTCTAATTTATTTAATGAATATGGTGTAATATTGACATCAAAAGCAGATTAGTATAGTAGTAAAAAAAAAAGTCTGGGTCAGTTTTGCTCGTGATTGTAACATTTAAAAATTTTAAGATATTAATGAGTAAATCCCATGGGAATAGACATAAGATTACATATTATGAATAAAATGGATTTTCCCCAATATTACAAGATGGATTTGAGCTCAGGAGATCAATTAATTTGCATTAACAGTTGATGGATAAATTATGTTTACCTCAGAAATTGCAGAAAAAATATCCTTTTATGATTAAAAATACTAGGAGTAAGCAGAAAATTTTTAACCTAAAGGCTACTTACAGTGTTATCTTCAGTGACTATTGTGATTAGTGAAAAATGTTAATGTAAGTAATATTCTATAATTAGAGTCCCTAATCAGGCTTTGTAGGTAATTTAACCAACAGAGCAAGATAAAATCAATTTGAAAAGTAGAATAAAAGTAGAAAAGAAATAGACTGTCATGTTCAGGGCATCTCTTTGTGTGGGGAACAGTACCCAAAGACATTGTAGACAAATTAGAATATTTGGCAAATTTGCTGGGTACCAAATCAACTTATTTAAACCATAAAAGAAAAACAATGAAAGGACCATTTATAGTAGGCACAATAATTTAGGATATTTAGAAATAAATCTCATAAAGAGTATAAGGTATTTGTGGAGAAAACATTAAAACAATAATGAAATATATTTTAAATGGCCTAAATAAATGATCGGGGTGCTGGTTCCTGCATAGGAAGACTCAGTACTGTAAAGTGGTCAGTTACCCCCTAAATTGATCTGCGGAATCATTTTTTTTCCAGTGAAAACTTCCCTTTTTAAATTTTTTATATTTTTATTTTCTGGACCTGGACAAGTATTTTTTAAGATCCGTATGGAGAAATGGAAGGTCAGGGACAGCAAAGCTACTCTTGAAGAAAAAGACTAGATGGGGGGGATGTATCCTACTATGTAGGCAGTTTGTAATCAGTTTTACAGATAGCATTAGAGTGGTGTGATGGCCATCCACAGAACCACACAGTATTTCCCCAAAGAGCTGTTACATATATAGTACGTGATGCAGAATAAAACTGTCTTTGTATGTCAATGGAGGAGTATAGAGTGTTGAATTCACTGTGTGGGAAAAGTGGAATTCCTGTTCACATGTAACCCTTGGTACCAAGTGGTTCAAATACATGTATGTTTGAGACAGAAGTATAAACCACTGCAAAATACAGAAAATATTTTTATTACGTCAGGTTAAGGAATTATTTCTTTAAATAGACTATGCAGTGTGAATCACAATACTGCATTAAAAGTAGTAACTTTCAGAAGTTAACGTAAGTGAGCTAAAATTAATGTAACTGGAAAAATATGCAAGAGACAGCCACAAGTATGTAACAAAATACATAAGAAATTGAGATATTAACATGAAGAGGCATTTCACAATCCGGAAGTATGAGTGTTGTGCAAAGATGTGAAAATATGTATCATTTATTAATATAGAAATTTCCAATTTGGGCATAATAGTGGAACATCTGGGAGGGTCGTGTAGGAAATTAAGCTGGAGCTAGGCCTTTGTGCAGTTGTTGATTGTAGATATTACCTATGTTTAAAAATACTCTTCATGAATGTTTAACAGAACAGGAATAATCAGAACCATAAGTACAGAGTCAGTATCGCTCACTATAAGAAAAAGATTGATGTGAAACTAGTTAGGTCTGGTGGTGTATACCTATAATCCCAGCATTCAGCATTCTAGGAGCCAGAGGGAAGATGGTCACAAGTTCAAGCCCAGTCTGGGCAACTTAGTGACTTGGTGAGACCTTGTCTTGAAATAAAAAGAAAACAGTGGGCTAGAGATGTAGCATTGTATAGAGGCTATGAGTTCCATCCCGAACACCACAAATACATGTAAATAAGACAATGAATACAAAACAATGTTTTAAAAAATTTGGCTATAGACTCATATCTGCAAAAGGCTGTGAACCTGGATGTTCATTCCTTCATTGTTACAAGTTAGTTTTATCCAATGTTGTCAGGGCATACGAGTCTCCCAAGAAGACCTTCCCTCTGTGTATTTACAAAGAGCAGTCTTCATGTTCCACGCTAACGAGGTGAATTTCTCACACTTTGGGGAATATTAAATGGTAGCGCTGACTTTTATTCCTTGCTTGACACTTCAAGTGAAAAATAACAGATTAATTCTTGCTGTGTACAAAGCATTAAGCTAGCAGATAGGTAAAAAGGAAGGGCTTTATACCACCAGTTACTTGACAAATGTAGTTATGTCTTTAGAATGTATGATATTTTTATAATTATTAAAATTAAGTTGTGCATCTTTTCCCCCAATAACATCTGCTTGAAGGCTTATAGTTTGCTAAGAAAAAATCTGTATGTAACAGTAAGTATGTAAATAAACCATGTCTAATGGTGCAAGTCTGTAATTCCAGCACTCTGGGACGCAGTCTGGAGGATCACATGTTTGAGCGCAGTCTGGACAGCTTAGTGGGATCTTGTTTTAAAATCAAAACCAAAGGGGAGGGGGGGAAAGGTGGTGTTGGAATATAGATGAATGCTCAATACCAAAACACAAAACAAACAAAAAATCAGTAAATACAGCCATGGTTGGCCGTCAGAAACGTATTGAGTTAGTTCTAAGAAGGTTCAGGAAAGGAGCCGCCAAGCAGGTGAGAACAAGCTCTGCATCTGCCTGTGTGACAAGGAAACACATTAGAATTAGGAAGTCTCCAGCCCTGAGGCCAGAGGGGGTGCATTCCCGCATAAGCTTCAATTGGGGACCTTGTGATGGCCTAACATCAGTAGGAAAGAACTAGAAGAGGTGGGAGGGCGGAAGGGAGCTGAGGAAGGGCTTGACCTGGCATCCTGTGGTTCTCAGAGGGGGTCCTTGCGGATCTCTAAATTCTTAGTCAACATGTGTAAATAATTGGAACCTGGTGATTAAAACATATGGAAAGTGAAGCTGAGGGAAGCATTTCTCTAAGAACTAAATATTGATAGTCTCTCTTAGAACCACATATAAATAGAACATCAGACACCTCATAAGTCTGTAATGTCTGACGCAGTTCATGTCATAAAGAGATTGAGTGGCAGGCGAAGTCCTGTAAAATTCCCCATATCAAGACAAATAATTTATTTTATTGAATTAAACATTGTATTACATAAGCAAGCCTTCAGCTGAAACTGTACATTTTTGGTTAAAGAGGGATTGCCGCAGTGGGGGGCCGAAGGGTATGCGGTATGTAGCACCCTGTGGTAGAAGAAAAGACTGTATTTAGGAAAAGAATAAAATGATTGAGGGAACTGTTGGTGTGATCTTAGCTAGTTCTTAGTTCCAGTTTCTTCATTGCTAAATGGACATACTACATGCTTTGCCCACTTTGTAAGTTATAATGGGCAGCAGGTACATGTATGTATGGAATTCTTTGCAAACATGAAGCACCCTACAATGTGGGTCATTTAGATAATGTCTGTGAATCCTCATGTGTGCTTATATACATGTAATTCATTTGTATAAATTACAGTTAATTTATTGTGACAGTTTCACTTAATATGAGAACAATGGTTTATTTAGTCAAAATGCATTAAAAAGTAAGTCATCGTTCTTCCACAAAATTGATGGAAGTAGAGAAAACCTAATTAAATATTACAATCCAACCTAGAAATATTGAAAACCAATGAACAAAAAGAATATAACGAACACAAAATGTATTACTTGCTTTGAGGTCAGAGATACTGTCAGGTAACAACGTAAAAAGTAGAAGTAGGTGTAAAAATGAGTTTATAGTTAAAAAATGTAATCATGGAAAAGGAGCACATTCAAGAGTGTTACTGGAGTGAAGCATCCTGGAGAGAGCAGAGGAATAAAAAAAATGAATAACATTTAAGTCAGGGGAAAATAAAGTAAGAATTTGTTTTCCTGAAGTCCAAGAAGCAAATGAGTAGTCTGAGAGGCAATTAATTTTGGAGAATTATTCCTTGTCTACAATCCACTGATAATGTTCTTTTTAAATCAGTGGTAGGGTATTTGTATTCTGGAGAGAAAAGGTGTTAAAAATTATTTATTTTGGGGAGGCAGGATTTATCTTGATTGGGTTATCTTCATTTGTTTTGAGAATAGAAATACTTTAAAAATTACTATTAAGTCATTGAGAGATATTTTAGAGCAAAGATACACCGTAGTTTAGAAACCAAATAGTATTGACTTGACAAAAACTGATGGTAAACCCTTGTCTTAGGTAGATTTCAAGATTACATTGAAAATTTTACACTTTTATATTTGATTTAGGCAGTGCAGAAGCAAAATTGAACTATAGTAAAACAGCCAAAATACCTAGAAATAGAGATTATGCTTATTAGTACAACCACATATTTAATAATGACTGTTCTTTAATAGAAAGTAAGTGTAGAAAGACAGGAAAAGAAAAATGAAAATAGTGGGCTCAAGGGAGGAAAAGAAGGAAGACAGAATGTACAAATAGAGCAGAAAAATTGGCAGGAAACCGTTTAATATCTATGCCTGTTAAAACTGGGAAGTTGAACTAGTTTAGGTAGAAGACAGGTTCTTTCAGTGCCATAATTGGGAGAGTATTGCTAGCATTTTATTATGTCGAATTTAAATAATTCTGAAGCAGGTTTCAAAGCAAACATGTTACATTGTTTCAGTTAAATCAAGTCTAGTTGATGCATTTATTCAGTAATTTCTGGTTTTAGGTATGGAGCAGGCACTTAGGCCCTGTGCCCACGAGGGCAGACACAGCTACTGTTTCCCGTTCTTGGTAAAGAAGGAGGCCGAGGGAAGCAAGTGTGTCCTCAGATGGCAGGTCCTGTATCCATTAAGATGGCAAAGTTTTGGCAGGATGAGGAATAGGAGTATCCTTAAATGTCAGTAAGACATTCAGCAATGGTATTCCAAGATGCCTTTTTAAAAAGTGAATTGTCACCTGAAGTTATAAAGAGACTCTAAATAAATAAATAAATCTGTGCTTAGGTGCTTGCTTGGTAAGATGTCAGATTCAATGCCAGCAGCCTCTCCACCCTTCTTGACTCCCCTTCTGTGCTGCCCAGGAATGTTCTCAAGGGGCAGACACGTGCTGGGTGAGGGCCCCCTATTTTCCCTGGTTATTTTCTTGGGTAATTTTTATATGGAAAACTTCTAGCTTTATGAGATCTTTCCAATAATGATTATGCAGAAATTGTAGGTCTAGAATGTAATCCTCCCAGGATAATCTGAAGAGGAGCGAACAAGGAAGTTCTTCCCGACTGGCTGAGTGGTTGAGAATCGAGCCCTTTGGTTCCTTCTGGTGGCTTTTCCTGACAGTTTCTCGCAGGTGTAGTTACAAAAGACCTGCGTCCCTTCCCAACACTGTGTCAAGCACTGCGCCGGGTACAGAAGCCGGAGAGAAAAACAGACACTGTTCGTTCCTAGATGATAGGAAACTTGAACTGTAGTATGACTGCGTGCTTCGACTGTAATGCACTTTGAGCGTTCCTAACCCAGAAATAGGACTGCTGAAATGCTCGGGAATGTGAACCTTCATGAGTGTGAGCACGATCCCACAAGTGTAAAATTACGCACCTGACCTCAAATGACAGGTCACAGAGAACACAGATATGCTAGAAATACTGTAGAAATGTGTCTTCGAACTGTGTGTGTAAAGTGTATGTTAAGCGTAAGTGATTTTTATATTTAGACGTGGGCCCCTCTCCCACGTCTAAATACTCTGCGTACGTAAATATTGTCAAATCTGAAAAATGCAGAATCAAGAACACAGCATTTCAGATCAGGGCCACTCAAGTTTGTATAGTAAATTCTGCGCTAGAAGTCCACACTGAGGAGTGGGAGCCTCTCGGGAGTGAGAACTGGCGACGGGGAGGTGATGCCGTCGAAATGGTTCTGCAGTCCAGTGCCAGGAGGGACCGTGGTGAATTCTGCATGCTGGAGGGCTGATGTGGCAGTTGCTAGCAGCTTCTCCCTGTCAGTGGGCTGATGTGCCGTGAACCTGTGGTGGTGCTCTTGGCAGCCCAAGCTTGTTCTGTGGATCACGGGCTAGGTCACTTCATCTCTCTGGACCAGTTTTCATTGTCGGTAACCAGGAAATAAATGAATTTATTTGTTTTGAAATTCCAGTTCTAATCCTACACTTTCAATTTTGAGAAAAGATCTTGCTGAATTTCTGAGTTGCCCATGTGGAGCTCAAATTTACAATGTTTCTGCCTTAGCCTCCCAGAATGCTGGGATTGCAGGCATGTGCCATCATGTTCCGCTTTTATTAGTCTTGAAAATACAATTAGGAGCGTTTTATTTCTGAAAAGATTTTTTTTTGGAATGATGAGTGAGGAAAAATTAAATGTAGGTAATTTCAGTTAATAAGGGGTTAAAATAAGCCCACCGCTGTACATTATATACACTGTCACCACACAGCATGTTTTAAAATGGGTAAGGTGAAGGAAACACTCCCCTGCCCTGAAAAACTTAGTAAGAGTACAAGCAGCAGGGATAATAAAGGCAACACCCATAGCACAGTGTGGGCGTAATTGCTAGCTGGCTCTCTGAAGCAGGTGGGTTTTGGAGGCGATTGGAAGCAGAGGAGAAAGGTGGTCTGCCATGCCTCAGTAGGAAAGCTGCTCAGGTGGGAGGGGGCGGATCCCGGAGGAGAACACGGAGAAAGGAGGAGCCAGTAAGGACTGCTGGGAGTGAGAGGGTGGTCAGTGAGATACTTAACTGAGGTAGATGTGGAAAGGAAAAGGTAATTCGAACGCATACGTGGGCAATCAAAAATGGCCGGAATCAGAGGGAGTACATTTCATAGGTAACACAGGAGGCTGCCACATGTGAAAAACTCCTTTGACAGAAGACTAGCTGGAAGGTGAAATTAGAAATATAAACAAAGGAGAATCACCAGGTTCCCTAGGAGCCTGCGTGTAAAGAAAGTGGAAGCAAAGATTTTTACTTTATATACATGGGTATAAAAATACACATGCAGCCCTCGACCTATCCTTAAAGAATTTACTTATATTTCATTAGCATTCAGGCTTGTATTGTTGAAATAGTTCTGTTAAAATAATCAAAATGGAGATAGATTAATTTTATTGAAATATTCCTGTTAAAATGTAATAAACCATAGAAAAAAGAAATTGTATAATATGAGATAAACTCTTACCCTTTTGATATTTATGATTTCTTAAATAGTAGCAAATACTAATAAGTTAAAAAGACTTGTCAATTTACTTTTATGACAGCAGTTATATCCTTAAGAAAATACCATTGTAAACATTATGTATTGCATATATATTAATAAAAATGGAGAGGGGAAAATAGAATATAACTGGCTCTTCAACAGATGTTTCCCAGTTTATGATAGGATTGTAGCAGTACTGCCAGCCGTCCTGATTGGATCTCGTGGAGCGCGAGATGTAGCTGAGTGGTGAGGGGACCTACCACATGCAGGATGGCCCACCTCTTCTATCTCTCCAAATGTCCCTCCCCTGTAGTTGCCCGACACGCTACCTCATTTTGGCAGTTGTGCGACAGAAGTGGAAACGGTCAATCTATGATCAGAGCAATCGATGAGGAAGATGGCCCTTAACCCGGTGTAGGCCAGACCTTTGGGCTAGTTTCTTGTCTCCTCAGACTGGTGCTGATGGAAGAGTTCCATTGTGAACCTCTATTTCTCCACTCTCAGTTTATCTTTCTTAAGTGATACGAATATTTACAAAACATCAGTGCAGGAACTTAACTGGAATTTGCTATAAATCCTAACCCTCTTCCAGCTAAGAGTTACGAAATATTACAGACATGAGAAACTAGAGGCAAATTGCCAGCCCCAAGAGTTAGTGCATGCTCTGAATTTTTTTTGGCTTTACTACAGAGTTAATTTAGTTTGTGTTATTCAGTTTCTTCTAATTCACCGATTTCCAGTGTCATGTACAGTAGTGCTGAACTTTTCAAGCAGAATTAGACAGGGCTAGGTAGGACCTTATGCATGGAGATGCTGGAGCTAAGATGCCTCCTTAAAAGTCCATTGTACGGGCAGAAAATACTTCAGTTGTCTGCTTTCTGGACAACACCATAGGATAGTTGACTTGGGAACATTTGTCATGGCCTAGACATAAATATCAACTGAGCCCCAAACATTAATGAAATCATCTGGTTGAAGGTTTCTTACCGTGGAGGGTCTTGGTGGCCTGTGAAATAAAGAGCATAAACTGGCTTGCTTGGGACAAACACCAAAATGTGAGTCAAGAGGAACAAGGGTGTGGAGATGAATGCCAGCCCAATAAAGCATAATTCTCCACAACAAAGTTGGGCTGAAAATAAGTTTTTATTCTAAGACATTAAGTTTAAGTACATGGACAAATTTTGAAGGAAATTTGTTAGGAGACAATTTCGTTCTTAAAATGATTCTATATTCTTTCTTGTAAATTATAAACTTCAAGGTATAATTCTATAAAATTTAATTGGTGTAATGCATGAAAATGATTATACAAATAAAGTTGCTATAAATGAATAATGAATCCTTACTGCTGGATTCAATTTTTTAAATGAACACTTGTCAGATTTTTCTGAAGATTCAGTTATTTCTTGGTTTCCAGCTACTAACGACTTTGGAAATATTTTATATATTTTATCTAATATTCCAAATAACCCAAGAAAAGATGGAAAAATGTTTTGACTTTTTAGTCCTTGATTACAAAGCTGATAGTAGCTTAACTTCAGAGTGTTTGGGGTGTATTTGTAAAAATTAATGTGCATGAGTAAACTGCTTTCTAGTTTTGTAAAACATTAACGTTCAGTGATTTAAAATAAACACTTTTGTGCAGGATTCATTTTAACTAGATGTAGTGTGGTCCTTTCTTTCTCTCCTGCCTAGTCTGGTAGCCAGAAGCTGCCTTCATCAGCACCATTTCTGTTCTGAATTACTTTTTCCATTCTGAGTGCTCCATTGTAGTGGATGTAACTTGTCTGGCATGTAGTAGGCGCTTTGTAAGCCATTTAATGGCAAGAGTACGCCCATTTTGGATTGTAGGTTAACTCCCAGCTAGTTTTCTCCACTTCTGGATTTCATTAATTACCTGGCATGCTTAGCTGCCCTCTCTTTCCCATATGCTGAGCTGTAGGCAGTTGGTCCTGAGCTGCTTTGCAGTATTATTTATGCAAAGTACTTAAAACAGTGTAATGTTTATGTGCCTTCCTTCCCTAATATATTGTGACCTCTTGAGCATAAGCGTTCTGTCTTTATTCTACTTGGTTACTGAGGTCTTACCATGTGCCAAACATTGTGCAGAGTGCTACCTGGTCTTTCTTTTGGGACATAAACCTCTTTTTAAAGACAGTAACTCCTCTGGACTGTACAATAGGAAAATGATGTTTTCATTTTCAGTGCAATATTTTGGCAGGCTCTTTATTAGTAGTAGCTTTTATTTCATTTCAGCCACTCTCCCCTTGTGTTTGGTGGATTCTTTTTGTACTCATTCATTATTTCTTGAAAAATGATGAGGCTAAATTAGTGAAAGGTCAAAATTATCAAGTATTTGTGCAAAACTTCTGGGTTTATTACTTTCATTCACATGCAGTCTTCATTTGCTTCTCAACAAGATACTGCCAAGTACAGGTACTAGCCATCTTAATATTTCATTTGTAATTAATATATTCATAAAAATCTCATTTATATTTCATTTGTAATTAATGTATTCGTTTTTTGAATGGTATGTGGCTGCAGACCTTGAAAGCAGATTTATTTCCCTAGCCACTTTGAGCCTTTTTATACGTTTTCTCCTTCTCTTTCTTTTCATTTCTCTACTCTGTCACCATCTTAGGACGCTCTCTATGCTATTAATTTTAAAGCTTTCTTTGACAAACATTTCTTTAATCTTTGTTAATTGTCCTAAACCTTACATTAGTGGATTCCAGAGAAATTTTACCATGGCTTCCAAGTCCTCTGTAAAGGGTGAGAAATAACCTTTGGCAAGCTTTTTGTTGTGCCAGACAGTTCATATCCTCTTTCATCCCATCCCCATAATAACCTGTCAAGTAAAGAGTAATAAAGGTAGTTACTGTTTAATGCCGACATCCTACCTATAGGCATAGTACTAAGCACTTTTATGTAATTCTCACTTGCTTCTCATACACCTTAAGTTATAAGTTTTATTATTTTTAATTTACAGGGAAGTAAACTACAACTCTCGGTCATTAGATGACTTGTCACTTAGTTGAATGATGGTGCCACTAAATGCCAACTAATTGCAGAAAGATCCTAAAGTTTCTTTTTTTACTAAGACTGCTGGGTATAGTGGGAACGAATGTTTTCTAGCAGCCTTGTGCGTCATTCGAATTTGAGTGTGCTGACCAGGTTTGAGAAGAGCCCTGCCTTGAGAGCCACTGCCTCACCCTGGGATCAGTGACACAGAGGGAGCCGGGGGCTCTGGTACATCCTGGAAAATGGCACCCGTAACTTTATGCTTTGATGTTTGCCACATAGAGCAATAATGCATATGACGTAGAAAGAGGAAACCAATTGGCCTTGGTGAAGATCAGTGAGTTCTTCATCTTGGAGATAGAGAAACCAGATAAAAATTTCAATTGAAGAGCAAGATTGAAGTTAGGGGTCAGCTGGACTCTTCCAGCGGCAGGAAATAGCAGTTAGAGTCTCATATCTGTGAGAAAAACCCAGAGCTGCTCTTTAAGTATGGCCCTGGGGGCTGCAAGTGTAGCTCCGTGGGAGAAACCTTGCGTACTGTGCCTGAGGTCCTGGGTTTGATTCCCGGTGCCAAAAAGGATAATAATAGTAACAACAGCAATAATGTTCCCTAAATGAAATAAAAATAAAGCAGGGCCTGGAGGGACTTTAATGCTCAGGACAAGACGCTAGGAATATAAAATTATGTTGTTGACCACTGCTTGGAATTATGGTGGTTTTGTCTGTTTTTGTTTGTTTGTTTTTGTTTTGCTGTAAGCTGGAGGGTTAAAGGGTGGGAAAGGTTCACAGTTTTTGACATAAAGTAGAATAACCACACAGCAGGTCGGTGTATATTTGAATATTCGCTGTGTCTCCTGTCTGTATGGCCTAGCAGGTGCACAGGAAATGCCCTTTGAGAGGCTGTAGCCCAGTAGCCAGCCTTGCTGTGGTGGAAATATCACAGATCTACTGGGAAAGGGGGAATGAGCGCAAGGAAGCGGAGCTTTCACTAAGAATGGACTTGACACCAAGGCTCTGAAATACGTGAATGACTCTTACGCTAGTAAAACGCAACAGAATGGGTGGGGGTTAGACAAAGACCCTTGGAAAGTTAAATCAAAACCGATTTTCCCTAAGAAGAGTGACAAATTTTTGAAGTAAATCCAAGCAAGAAGAGGAGGCCGGGGAGCAAACGAGAGCACTTGAATTTTTAAAATTAGAAATGTCAGGAATGACAAATAGTCATTGAAATAAAAGCTTTGATAGACAGGACAGACTCAACTGGACAGCAGCGAGGAGAGAACCAGTGGTATGTAAGAGGACCGAGTTCACCTCTTTCGTGACACAGAGACAAGCTGATTTATGAAGTGTGCATGAAAGAACAGGTCAGATGCAGGGAGAGTGGATGGAGAGGCTCCCGTGTGTCTGATGGGAGCTGTGGTACACGTGAATGGAGGGTGTGTGAGATTTAACGCAATTATCATGGCTGAAAATTGTTAAGATTGAAGCATACCTTCAGATTGAAGTTGTTCTATAGGATGGAGCACCACAAATACAAGACTACAGTTTAAAACGTGGCAATAAAACTGCAGAACACTGAGAGTGAAAGGAAAGTTTTGAAATAGATGAAGGGAAGTTGGGGAACCCTTCTGCCCTGTGGATCTTCGTCTCGGTCTTACCTAGGAATCAGAAGGCCACGCTGGCTAGAAACGGCTCCTTGCCCATTGTATTTCCTTACTGTCACTGAAAGTGTCCGTCACCAACACATGACACATTATACAGAAAGCTTCCTTTCAGAATGCATCCAGCATGCAATTTTAAATTTACCTGAACATAACCAGAATATAAATTATGTTAAAATCTAGTGGAGGGAGGCAGAGTAGAAGTCTGGTCGTGGCTAGGGTATTCACAACTTGAATGACTTTGGATAAGTCAGTGAATTTGTAAATGTAGATAGTCGTTCCTCCTCTGTCTACTCTCACAGGATTGTTGTAAGAGAGTTTAGAGCATAGGACTTTTATTAGACTATAATGTGTGATAGAATTATAAAAATTCTGTAACTCTACTCTGGAAATGAATGTAAGCTGTGCGTCTTCTTAAAGTGTGTGTGTTTGAGTGACTTCACAAAAAGTATAGAAAATATGCTCTAGGGATGGGACTCAGTTGAACACATGAGGCCTGTGGTTCCATCTCCAGCACACAAAACAGAAAAAGTAGAGTTTGCAGAGCTATGTACAATTTCTTTTGTGTGTGTGCATAACAAGTGTGGGTATAAAAAAATGAGCATGTGGGGTTAATCAGGTTAAGGTTAACGTGTAAAAACTACAAATTATCTATTGCCCTCTGTTCCCTTCTCTCCCACATCCATCTACTGGAGATTGAACTCAGGGCCTTTGCACTGAGCTACATCTCCCCCCTTTTTAAATGAGTTAGGACTTGGCTAAGTCACTAAATTGATCAGGCTGAATTGAAGTTGTATTCCGCCCCTAGCGTGCTAGGATTACAGGCCTGTGCCAGCATACTTGGTTATTCTCTTTTTTCATCGTTGTTATAAAAACGTTCACAAATCCAATCAATTTAGTAATTGTTAAAAATGTATTTGCAAGTGCACTAGATTTAATAATTGTTGACGTGTACGTATGTGTGCTTTATCCATGTATGGCTTGTAGATGTATTTTTTTCTGGATCTTTTAAAAGTAAATTGTAAACATCACACTATTTCAACCCAACATACTCAGCATGTTTTTTGGAGTCAGAAGGACATTTACCACATAACTACAATTCTGTTATCATCTCTAAGAGGATTATGGCTAATTCAATAACTTTCTGAAACTCAGATTTCTCCCATTTCCTTCAAAAACTCTTTTATAACCTGTTCTCTCCCTCAGTTAGGTCCTATACTTTATATTTGGTGTTAAGTCTTTTGTATAGTCACCTGAGCATAGCGTCTGCTTTGAAAGTAACAGGCCATTTCTGTAGGAGAATACTTTAGATTTGAAATTTTTGTCCTAGTCATATTTGTTTCTCTATTCCTGTATTTACTGACCACTAGTTTATTAGGTCGGAAAGCTGGATCATATACCTTTTGGATAATTTTCTTTGTTGGTGATGCCATATACTTCATGTCATACCACACAGAGAGCCACATAATGTCAGGGTTGTTCCATATTGGTAATAGTAGCCAGTGGTCTGATTAGAGTGACTGCCACTGGCTAAAATCACTGTAAAGCTACCTTAGTCTCTTTGTAGTGGTCAAAGGACGAAACTGAGCATCTCAAGATAACCTCTCCTAATAGTTTCTGCAACTGTCAGGGATTGCCTGGACATTTTACTTGACATCGGAGATGGGAGATTTCTAACTTTATGGCGAATTTTGTATTTTACCATCTCTTCTACTGTCCTTCTTCCATGATGAATGCTTCTCATCACATAGGTTTGAATTACACTTTCTCCCCAAAAAGCAAGATGTGTCTGAGCCGTAGATTACCAGTTTTCAGATTAGGTCCAATTATCAGATTGGGTCAAAAAATTTGTGTAAATTATTCTCCTCCAGTGTATTAATCTCCTCCAATGGTGTCAATTGAGATTTGTTTTCTTAACTTTTTTTGATGATTACTGTGGGCTCATTGTCTGTGCATGTGTGTGCATTCATTTTTTTTTTTTAAACAAAGCAAGCCAGTTACAGTGACACACGCCTGTAAATCCAGCAGTCTTGGAGACTGAGGCAGGAGGATGACAAGCGGAAGCTCAGCCTGGAAAACGTAGTGACTTAGTCTCAAAAGACTCTGTCTCAAATTTAAGGAAAAAATAAAAAGACTGGGGATTTATCTCAGGACACAGGTTTTGAAGACAAACTCTAACAATGAAAAAATTCTAAGTATATTTTAGAAGTTATTTTAATTTTTTTAATTCAGTGAGAATGTGCAGTCTCTGTCTTAGTGGAATATCTATCAAATGGGGAAAGTTAATCAGAATAATTTTTAACCTATACATTATTGAAGATCCTTAATCATTTTTTTAATTTATGAGATGCTCTTTTCTGAAAGTCTCTGAGTACCTTAACCAGAGTATAACTGAAAACAAGAATGTCAAAAAGGCACATTTAAATTGTTCTTAAAATCAATCAAAAATAATGAGGTGCTGGGAAAAAGTTGTATCCTTGATAATTACATCTATCAGTATCAGAAAACAAAAGAGAACAATCAGGAAATGACAATCCCACTCCCAAGTAGCACATTTAAAAAGGCTAATGAAAAAAGTCTTTTTAAAAAATTGTACTAAATTAGCATTTCAAGTAAATTGACAACCTAAATGCTGATGAAGGCCAATCTGGGGCCCTAACAATGGAAGTTCTGTTTCTCCTTTTATCTGCTGTTAAAAGCAGTGATCTCACTTGACTTTTTTGGTTGTCTTATATAAATGGAAGTAACTGTCCTGAGATGATAGTGCTTTTGCACTTACAAGGGTCAGGTCACCTCTGGAGTATTGGGCTTCATTTGAAGTTCTATTTATTAAAACAGTGACCTGTAAAAAGGTAACCAGGATGGAAAGTTGTTCCAAGCGTCTCTCGCATGGTGCTCCTGTATTCAGTCTGAAAAGGGGTTAATGTCACTGTTGTATTAGACGAGGGATTCAACCTGCTCTTTATAGCCAGAGCCCAGTGCTATTAAAAATGGTTGAAAGGAGTGGAAAAGCAGATTTGGGCCTCAAATTCGGGCAAGTTCCTTCAGAATCTTACCTGTACGGAGCTGAAATGATGTGTCTCCAAGAGAATGAATGATTTCTTCAAGATCAGCGTTACTCAAAGGTTGCAATCCTTTTATTTAAAAGATGGTGTGTGTGTGTGTGTCTACAGTTGTGCAGGAGTCTCAAATTTTTACTAAGATCCATCCATAGTGAGGAATGCTTTAAGGCTCTAAAGGTCATTTAAAATTTTTTTAAATTAAAGGTAAATATGGATTTTGCCACATGGCTTTCAAAGGGAAGTCCTTACTAGATTCCAAATTACACACCATTGTTTTGTTTTGGAGGAATATGGCAAGGTAATGTTCTAGCTGCAGTGTTTTTAAATTGTGGTACAGTGTTTTTTTATTATTTAAGTTATCATCTAGCTGAAAATATAGGAGTTTACAGAGAAGAATATGGCTTTGTTAATAAAACAAAAGTAGAATGTAGCGTTTTAGACACTGTTTTAAGCGTAGAAAGGATTATAATGGAATTTGAATGATCAGTAGTGAGAAAAATATTTTCTTTCAATGATAAAATTTATATACATATATCTTTAAATGTGTCAGTTCATTTCAAAGATAGTAGTAAGTGTTGGTATTTTATTATTTTGGCTTTTTAAGTAATTTTATTCTTTATTATTAGGCCAAGAAGAAAAAAGCCGTAGTCTATTCTGCCAACATACTCATCAGTCATCATTTTTGGAGACAGTTTTCGACACATTGTATGTTTTACTGTGCTAACAAGAGAAAAGCCTAACCATTAAGTTTATGCTTCTTTGTTTTTCAGCAAGGTCACATATCAGGAATAATGCTGGAAGTATGCTAATAAACAATATATAACTCAGGTCATCGGGGAGTAAGAAATATTTTCTAACTAGTTCTAAAGGGAAATATTGTTAAACAAGGGATAGATGTTATTTACACAACACGTGTTGCTCTATATGTCACCATCAAAGGCATCTTGTAAACAGCTCAGTGTAGTAAATCTCCCTGTGTGATTGTCAGGGTGTTTGAAGTCTGTGGTAGATTTAGATTCAGCACAGTCAACTCGCAATATGCCTAATGTACAAAGACCATTAGATTATGTAGACAGCTTCCACCAGAAGTGTGCCTGTGTGTCTGCGGTTTGCAAGGAACATTGTCCATCGTTGTAGAAGAAAATACTACGTGAAATTTTAGTAATTGGGACAATTTTACATTAGTGGTACTTATGATTTTACTGTCTAAAATGACACTAATTTTCTTGCTTAGCTTTGATTTGTGTGTGTGTTATAAAGAGCTCGAGTTATATAAAATTAATTGTAATTAATTAATTTTAAAGCGCTCACATACCCAGACTCTTACATACTTTTCTTCGTCTTGAGGGTCCACACACTATATCTTTGAGTATGTACATTTAATATTCTGTCTAATGAATTTCTTTCATGCCTCCTAAAAAATAAATAATTAAAATTAATTGTTATTTGCAAACCAGTGTTTTCTATTTAAAACACTTTTATATAAGACTGCATATGAAATAATTTTGTGAAAATGTTTACAATTCAGTACCATCCATGTGATTTTTCAAATGTAATTTTCACACATTTGGGAGATTTTCTAAAGTGAAGCATTTCATTAACAGTTTATTTTGTTTTCAAAGATGGTTTTAAATTATGAATGTAAGTTTTGTCACAAAAGAATTTATGTAAGTATGTATTCTGGGAAACACAACAAACACTTTGTTTATTGAGTTCATCTAAGATTAACTGCCACTCTGTAACAAAGATGTGAACTCATAGGGAGCCTAACATTTAAAATACTGAGAGCTGGTTTATGTCTAATATGGTGATGCTAGGCACATACTTCTGCCTTTCTGGGCTTCAGTTTCTTCAGTTAAGGTCCAAAAATTATGATAATAAAAATTCTGTCTACTTCACAGGATTGATTCTCAATAAAAGCATAGTGTTGAAGTGTTTACTGTTTGCTATTTTTAAATGAGAGAATGCTAGTCCTTAGCAACTTCAAAACATCATCTAAATTTAAGACTGGTGATCAATTGTAATCTCTAAACCTTTCATCTGTCTTTCATGAACCTTAACCAGTTAGCCAATTTTATTCTAGATCTCCTCTGACAGTAACAACATACATTATTTTGAACAGAATGAAATGATGCCTGTTGTTCAAAGACGTGAGATGCTTTTTTTAAAATAATCATAACTTCTGTATCGGAGTTTTAAGAGTTTTTGAAAGTACATTATTTCATAACGATGTGTCTGTTTCTTCTACGTGTATAGTGCTAGGATCCAACCACAAAGTCATAGTAGGAGCTCATGTTCCTTTGTCCAAGCAGCTCAATTGTAGATCAGTTAAAAGTATACGTGAGACCCACGTGTCAGAAAAAATGCTTCATGTCTATCTTTTTAAATAAACAATAAAAAGTGCATGAGTCTAAGTCTTTCTGTGTATACGTCTTTTCTCAGAAGAAGACCTACCAGTGCATCAAGTGCCAGATGGTTTTCTACAATGAGTGGGACATACAAGTTCACGTTGCAAACCACATGATTGGTGAGTGATACTCTGAATGTTATTACAGTTACGTTCTTCTACTTGTGTACATCAGTGCCTATATAATTAAACAGCGCTAAAGAGGAATTAATTGTTCAACTTCCAATGGATTACCTAAGCATGATTGATATTTTTATTCTTATGATTAGACCTGATAAGACATTAGCATGGTTTATTTTCTGCAAGGGCTAGTTTAGACTTCTGCAGAGGATTATATATCTACTGCCAGTCAAAACACAGGTGATTAACAAATTAAACTTCTAATCATTTTTGCATTATTGAAAACTAACAGGAATGGTTAATGAACTGGATGTTAGCTTTCCATGGAGTTTTAGACAGGTTTTAATTTCAGAAGTTATTACGGTAATGGCACTGCTGTGTGTTGCTTGAGCACCTTTGTATCAAAATCTAAAGTGGTAAGTTTTTGTGATAGGGAAACATAAATAATTGAAATTACCATAAAATAGCTTTATATGTATAGTTTCAACAGCCTGGAAATAATCATCATCATAAAGATCATATAAGGAATTCAGTAATCATTTTTTATTCCCCACCAAATTTTCCATAGATCTTTATAAAAGTGGTTTGGGGAAAGATCTCTGAAGTCATTCTAGGCCAGTGTTTTTAGGATATTGTATTTATTACGTGGGCCAGAACTAAAAGGATAATTTTTTTCAGTTATGCATGTTGTCCCCTTATCCCTTATTCCTCAGAGGTTACTGCCTATGTTTTTTAATTTGATAAGCACTTAGTAATAACAGTGTTTTACCAGCCAATTAAGCTTTATCAAGCAGATCCTTTTCTACCAATAAAATGACAGTTGCTGTTCCTTTGTCCTATTTTGTTACTCATTTGTTTCTATACTGAGTTTTTACATTTCATATTCATATCATAGTACTTATGATTATGTAAATAATTTTGATAAATTATCTTATAAGCCCGATTAACCTTGTGTTCTTTAAAACTTTTCAAGATGGGAGAGAAATTTCCATGTTTTAGATTCTGAACTTGTTTTTGGTGGGAAACAAATTTTATTGTACAGTGATCAGAGGATTGAGAGACTTTTGTGGGATGATCGCTCCAACTCTCATTACTGATCATTAAGCCAATCATAATGAAACTTTCAATGTTTTTATATAAATTAATGAAGATAAATTCACAAGTATGTTGGAAAATTGATTAATCTTCAATAGGATTAGCTGTATAGTTTTCAAATGATGGGTCTTTAGGAGGATTATTGCATATAAAAGACTAAGTACTTAATTGTGTTAAAAGGAACATATGCATAACAGCTGAAATATTGACCACTCTATCTCTGTATTTTCTAGATTTAAGCACTAATATTATGAATGACTTCTTACATATTACTGAGAATATTCTTTAATATAAAGAGTAACATTGAAAGCTTTTCTGAGTGTTCTGGAGGTAATAGCAATGTGGAAAACGGGTTCAAGTAATATGTCTCTCTAGAATTGCCTTTCATTTGGGATTCTGGAAAAAAAAAGTAAACTTTCAAAAGTGGTTTATTTTTTGAGGAGATAGAAAAAAATGTTAGTGTTTTCTACCTCTTTATCTCTTAATTATTGTCTGTTGGTGGCAGTCATTCATGATTCTGCCTGGTGCACTCGAGTGAAAGTTTGGAAAAACTGCGTAAAATTGTGTGGACCTTGCTTCTGTTCGTTCCATTCATTGGAAACTTGTTTTTTTTTTTTTTTCTAGATTTGTTTATTGCAACACTCAGATGAGCAAGGTGAATATTTTTTCACCCTAACGTTAGTGTTCTTTTGCACATGTAGAGTCTGAACTGAATATTGACTGTAAAAGATTTACTCTTTTTCCAAACTTAGTACCATTTTGCCCTTAATATTAATCCGTTTTCTCTGGACTTTTTTTCTACAGTGCGTTATAGGCCCTTTCCTTTATGTTTACCTTGCCCTCCTTGCAATGTTAGCACTTTCCCTAGGCTTCCCCCCGAGTTCTGGCACAGTGCTATGGCACTCGCCTCCTCTGGGGTTCTGAGCATTTAAAAATTCACCTTCTGTGGGAGAAGCAAATTCCAGTTCTTGTCACAGTGGGACTGGTTATTTAATATTCATGCCATTTTAATAATAAAGCATGTGATTCCCTTGCACTTGAGGCCTAAACAAATGAATAGTATTCATTTAATTGTTCTGCTCGTTGGTCATGCATCCAAGTTCTTAAACTCCGTTGGACTTGTTAATAATAACTAGAGAGAGAGATTGAAATAGGAGGGTGTAGACATGTGGTAGTCTTTCAAATGAGACAGGCAGCATTATTTTGCTGGCTAAAATACCTCCATCCATCCGGGATAGGAATTTTTAGGTTGTGCATCTGTGTGTGTGGTTTCTTTTTTGTCTAATCAAAAAATAATCTCAACCAGACATTTAGCAGGGAAAGAGGGATTAGGGACTATCTGAAAATCCTCTTATTCTTTTTGTTAAGAGGGTGGATAGTGTTTTTACAGATTTTGTTTTGCATTTCAATCAGTCTAGTGGAAAGATTATATCACCTGATAGAAAATGAAGATCTGCCGATGACCCAATGAGGCATAGCTTAACATTTCATCTTTAATCAATTCATTTGCATTTGTATCTGTGTAGCACATGTTTTAATGCAATTTTAAGCCATCTCTGCACATCGTTCTGAATATGCTAGTTTCAGCCTATTGACCTGGGCATGGGGACATTTTGTGAACAGAAAACTTATCAGTGTTTCCACCAGGTACAGTGAGAGGTGTTCTTAAGTACTATTTTGCAACTAGGTGTGGACACATGCTCTGGGTTGCAGGATTCATTACTCACTAAAAATGTAGCAGGGATTTGACTTTTGTCTGTTAAAGAAAGAAAACTTCACTTTCCACCACACTTTGACAGTTTCAATAAGAAATCAGACCAGATACTGCTTAGGGTTTCTTTTTTTTTTTTTCTTTACACACAAATATACAAAGAGATACAATATATTCTAACAGCTTTCCTGGGGGAAAGATTTTCCTCTTGGAATGTCTGCAGATGAAAACAAATTTTCTCTTCTATTCTTTTGTTCATTTCTTGGAGTTTACATTGGTTTTTGGCCTGAAAATACAAAAGGAAGCCATTGTGTATTAATTATATTTATCCTCCTCTATCAGCATAGTAAATATTCATTGTCATTTTCCTCTTTGAGACTTCTGTTATTACTATTATTATTTGGTCTGGATTAATAACAAATAGAGATAAAACCGGAGATTCTAAATATATTCAACCCAGCAAAGGCATTTCCTCATATAAGGTTCTGAGGCTCAATAGCAGTAGAGTAAATCTGAATTCTGAAAAGAGGGCTGTAAGGCACGAGATGATATCAAGAGACGATGTTGCCAAGAAATATTTATGAGAAGCTTAATTTTTTCACTCTGATAATTCTTGACCAATAATTACCAGCCTCTAATTATCTATTTTAGTTGGAAAGAAATTTCATTCACTATGGAGTTTGGCATTGCAGCTAGCACATCAATCCCCAAAGAGATGATTGTGTTCCAAACTGCCCCAAACAACTGTCTCATGGAACATAGTGAGCGAATTGCGAGCCGCTGGTGATAGACAACCAGCAGTACACTCACCACGGAAGGCCAGTCTGCGCAACAAAGAAGTGATCAAGGGGGAGAGAGGCCATTATCCTTGGAATAGATTGCCGTAGCCACGGACTTTGGAAGACATGTTGTCAGGATATAGATAGGGCCGTTTGCACCTTCTCTCTCAGAGTTCAGGGATGGAGAATATGGAGGGCATGCAGTGAGTTAAAACCATCCACCTAACAACTTCTTTTAAAAAAAATCTCCTTAGAAATGTATTTTCAACATCTTTTTTTGTTTCCATATGATTCAAAAGATGAGTATCCTATGGTAAAATTGTGTGTAAGGTGTGGATATACCTGTTTTATGAAAAAGAAATAGGAAAAGCCCTAAAATGGATACTAATAAATGTATCTTAGGTCAAGCAGGATGCAAAAACATTTTGGGGACAAATATACATGTATTTACCTCTTAGGAAAAATAAAATTGGAATTTGGAACTCTTAAGTGATAGCTAGTATGGAAACACCAGAGCGAAGATGTGGGCTGTTACTCGGGACGATAATACTCAGTATTATCTGAGTAGTTGTAATATATTAAGGCTTTAAAAAGATGCAACACTTCTAGAGTATATTCAGAAGATCTATAAAGACATGTACCATATGTGTTGTTATCCAGGATGCATTTCTGGGGTGTTAAGACAAAAGGAATGCGTAAATCCGTTTGGATAGAGTAGTGAACATTTAGTTTGTTCTGTCACAAGTGGAAATAAAACATTCTGCAATTTGTTGGGTGTCCAAGGTCACAAGTGGGGTTCTTTTCCTTTCTGGAGTATATGGCGTACTCTGGGCTCATCTTCACTATAGCTTTGCAACATTCAGTATCATTCTTGAAGCATGGTGGCTTGAGTGTGTTTGCTTTAGAACAGACAGAAAGTCCTATCGTGTGGTCTAGAGTGGTTTTGGATTTCTGAAGGGGAAACAGCCGAAGACATGGATCTGTGCACAGGAAGATAAGGGTCACATTGCCTTTTAATCTCTTTGCTCTTGCTGGCTCTTAAAAAGAATAGAAAGGAATCTAGAATACCACCTGTATTTACGAGAGAGAGAGAGAGAGAGAGAGAGAGAGAGAGAGAGAGAGAGAGAGAGAGAGAGAGAGTGTAAATACATCATTGTGCTATTCTTCACCCAAAACCATTGAGATTCTTTGGAACTCTGGTTTGTATTCATTCTAAATGAGAAAAGACAATTGAAGGTTTTTTTTTATTATTATTATCTTTATTTGATGGCTTAAAAACTCGGGAAATTAAGAAACAAGCATTTGGTGTTAAATATGATGAAATACTGGCTTATTTCATCAAGAGCTGGATTAAAAAAGATGAAATCTGGGCAGTTTAATGGTAACAGAAAGCTACCCTCATGTGGGCAATGCTGGCTTATTTGAAAAGCCCATAAAGGGTTTCTACATGGACCATACAAAAGGGATACTTTCTCTTTAATAGCCATCTGTACAGGAGAGATGAGAAGTGGGCCAGGTCATCTCTCCTCAGCTGTCATGATATTAACGTAGGTAATGGAGCAAGCTCAGCGTTCTGCTGGGTGTTGTTTTTCATAGATGTTCATCGATTTACACAGATAATTCTATTTATTTCTTCGAGTTGGTCCAAGTGAACCAGGCAGAATAACAAACACCAAAGCATTTCAAATGACTTTATCTTTGTTTGTAACGTAACTTTTGTCTAAAAAATGGTGTCACACCTACTGTGCAGATGGCGGCATGATTTGTAAACCAGCCAAAACATTTAAACAAATGTGTGTTCTGGGGATAGATTAAATAAAGGATAAAATGGAGTGTGGGCCACAAATTCTAATAATCAGATGATTTTAAGTTGTGTGCAGTGCAGAGCGATGGTCATAGTGATAGCGGGGAAAGCTTGCCAATGACAGCAAGGTGCCTTATAGATCTCAGGATGGAGCCTGTGGCCTGGTAGGCCTCGGTTTGAGAACCACACATTTGCTGTACAGCTGGCAGCTCTGTATGGGGACATCAGATAAAACTTATGTAAAATGAAGTGTTATTGCTTAGTATGAAATTGTTCAGAGAGGGAATTTGCAGACAGTAACTGAAAACAGAATTCATGGTACCAATGAAGCAGACTGTAAATATGAAGAGGGTTTAATTATCTGCGCAATTTAACAAAAATTCAAGATGTATCCTGAAAGGACATCGCATGCATGAATACGACATAGCTCCTCTGTTTTCTGAGTGCAGAACGGGCCACCGAACTCACCACGCCTGTCTATGATGGGCCTTCCTAAAAACAAAGACAATTTGATTTTTTGAAAGAGTTGAGTTTTTGGAGGAAGGTAGCATTTTCAGGTGCTCATCTTGGTTGTTTGGGTCCTTGTTTCCTAAAGCAAACCTGCAGCCTGTTTCCTAATTCTGTGTTCAGCTATTAAAAGGCAAATAGAGTATTTATCCTTGTTGTGCATTTCAGATTCTGTCTAGTAGCTCTAACTTTACAAGAGTTAAAATACTGGCACTTAGTACAGTTTCTAATTTATGAGCCCTAAAGAAGAGCTCTGACTGTGATAACAATTTTCTGTGAGGCCAAGGATTTCGCTAAGCCCATAGGTAAGTCCAAGATTCAGTTGCCTTTAGAATACACTACCCTGAATGGGACCTCAGAAAAACGTTACTCTCATGGAGAAATTACCAATCACCAGCCTGTCTTTACGCCTGTGTACAGGGTCACTAGGAAGGAAGAGGCTGTGCCAGGTGGGTACTGCCACGTGACTGCCTGTGACACGGCAGTGTAGCATCTGGCTCTGTCGCTGTCTTCCCCTTTGACTTCCTATATAATGTGCCCCCAGTGTATCCATTTTCCCTCCCTGCTTGTTATGTTTTCCATCAAATGTGAGTATCTATTTCTGAAAGAAGTTCACAGACCATGTCTGACTGGAGAGCACAGACAGTCACCATAAATAAATAAAAATTAGAGCCTCTTCTAACTCATGCTCCTGCACCCGTGCATGCCTGTACCCAGAGCGTGACCTATTTCCAGTGGTTCAGTTTATACACATGCAAAGAAAAGGTCTCTGGTGACCTAATTCCATAGGTTATTTCCTCGTTTCAGGGCCATTAATAGCAGTAAACAAAGGAGAGGGAGCCAGTATGGAGAGTGGGTGTTGAACTGCTCAGATCGTTGCATTTGGTGAGCTGACGGGGTTTCGTAGGTCACCTTTAGAATTATGCCTATGACAGCAGTAGCTACCTGCCAAGATGGCAAGGTATCTCACAGCTCTCAGGATGGTGCCTGTGGCCCGGTAGGCCTCAGTCGGAGGGGTACACATTTGCTGTACAGCTGGCGGCTCTGTATGGGGCAGCCGTGTGGGCTGTTAGGGAGCTGGAAAGGAGACAAGCATGAAATTTCTTCTAACCCCAACTCTGTTTTTCTGTACTGTTGGCTGCTTCTCAGTTCCTTGACAAAAAAACCAATCAGGCACCCTTTAATCCGCCTGTGATTACCACTGGTATAAAAAGAGAAGCATAATGAGGAAAAATGCCTCGTTTTGTTGCCTTCAAAAGCCAACAAATTGGAGTTAACTTGACAGGAAGTGGCTTAATAATTAGATTATTTATTTATTCCTGACACATATCCCCCTGTTACTAGTCTCAGGAGACCCTGTAGATGGTACGATTTTCAAGCTGCCATTACTTTGCTGTCTTCTGCGAACAAAGGAGCTACTGTCTATCAGTCAATTAAATGCACTCTTTAAGCAGAAGCTGCAAAGTCCTCGGTGGAGGGAGCCCTGGGACGCTGTGGCTGACGATTCCTTTCTCTGTACTGTACATCACACTCTCAACTGCGGTCCCCACAGAGATGGAATAAAGTCATGCATTAAAATATCACTTGTTGATTTGTTTGCTAATGAAGAGCCATTGAAATGTTTGCGTATTTCTATGGCAAAATTGTTGATAAAAGGGCCTCCTTGCCAGCCCATCTTAGTTCATCTGCCATGAGTGCTTATTTAAGAGTTATTAAAATTAAAGTCAACAAACAACAGGATTTAAAAAAAAAACAGAGATAACAAAGAGCATTCTTACTATTTTCATCAAATCCAGTGCATCAAGGCAGGAAACACAGAGAAATGGTGTCATTTCAATTCCTGCCTTACATTGCATTAATGCAAACACCTTGTTTTCTCGGGCATAAAAATGTCTTTTTCAGACTGTTTGGGAGCTTTTCCCTTTAAGTATAAAAAGATATTAGGATCCCTCTGTGAGAATAATGTACTTAGAAAATTTTTTTCCTTATGTTGAGTGGCACTTTGTAGCAATTTTTCTAGCATGAATGTATGTAGAAATTTTTCTGGGTAACTTATGTGGGGCTTTAAAAAACAGACTGATAATGTCTGAAACAAGTCAGACCCAATCTCATGGTGTCATGGAACAGGCAAGACTGTGACTTTCCTTCCCTGTGTGTTCCACTTTATATTTTGTTTTCTTCAGCATTTATTTCCATGTGAGTAAATGATCATGACTTTTCAACTTACCAAGGCCCATATCTGTGCGTCAACTGTTTGTTGTGTGCAAAGCATGTTTCTGTTTGACCTCTCCGGGTTTCCGTTGATTGGATTTATATTTTGAGAGTACATCTAATGCCATCTTGGAGGTCTGGAGGGCTGTCTAGGCGGGGCAGCTGTGTTATGACAGCTCTCTAATGAAATAGCTAGCCTTGGCCGTTGCCATCGAGAGGGACACATTTGGAATGTAAACAGGGGCCACCAAACTTTGAATAGTGTCTTCTCTTCTTTTCACCAGAGTTCATGATGAAGAATAACCCGGCTTCAGCTGTGTAGTTTTCATGATTACCTGACAACAGGCTGGAGAGAATTAGTTGAAGTCATCCTCACATAGCTGTGTTTTTTTTATTTCTACTCTGTTATTCCAAGTCATTTTGTTAGAAAAAGCTTAGATACTCGGAGGTGTTCTATAATAGAAAATGAATTTGAAACCCTTTCATTAATTGGTGATTAATATATTTCAGGATTAGTTTAAGCAGGGCTCTACCTCCTGCCCAGTCAAGTATGTTCTGGTTAATATCCAATTATCTGCACCTTCGTAGTTATTATGTCTTAATATTTCGGATATGATAACCAGAAACTCGAGAGTAATGCTAATGAGGAGCATAGAGCTAGAATTAACCAATGACATACTCAGTGATCCTTGGTGAGGAAAGAATCGCTTTCCCCTCTCAGCACATTTCTTCAGCATCTTCTGAGCAATGACTGAAAAGTAGGACTTCTAACTCTAGCAGGCAAGAGGGAAACCACCCCATTCTCTCTTTCAAGTGACATAAACCTGAATCTGCAGTGTGAACAGTCACCTAAAACCATTGTTTCATTTGATCTCGTGGAGGATGAAAGGGTCGACAGAGAGCCAGTGTATGTTTTCCAAACAGGGAATGTCGTAGTCTTCATTTTTCCCTTTTCACAAAACCACAAATTGTCACACTTAAAAGGATGTCTTAGTTCAGATTAATTCGGAAGCCCTATACTATTTCACTCAAGAAACACTTTTTTTCTTCTACCTTTTCTTATCGTTCCTCATGATACGTGTTGTGTCTTGGTTTCATTTTTTTTTTTCCCAAGACACACTCACTTTGGCACAGTCTGGCCTTGCCCCTCACGCTGCTCCTGGTGGTGTGTGCGGCACCTCGCCGCGTGGCTTCCGGAGTGCAGTTTGTGCTCTGCCCTTTGTATGCTGTATTGTAATGAAGCCACGTCAGTAAATTGCAGTGAAGGGTGATTGTTGCACAGGGATGACTACTACACCTTGGGGTCCATTTGCACCAGATTATTCTTTTTATTGTTATCATTACTTCCCTCTTCTTTACTCCCTCGCTGCCGGACTTGCTGTTGGCCACCGGTGCACCACAGAGGGCATCCTGAGGTTCATTTTTTGTTTTCTCTTAGGCACATCCCGGTCACCACTCTGTCCCGCACTTAGCTACCCTGGGTGGCTTCTGCAGTTCTTTCTAGATGCCCATGGCTTCCCTGACTTCCTTTGCAGTGTTCCTTATCGTTCTTAAAAGAATCAGTGGACGGAAGAGTAACACCTTTACCCCCATGCGTTGTTCAGATGTTGTAAATCTACAGTTAAAAAGGTAGGCTATTACCCAGGCTGATGTATCCCTTCCTCTAAAAAGGAAGGAGTCTAGTTGGGATTCCTGTTTAAAAAGAGGATTTGTATTTTTAATATTTTCTTAGATTTCTTTCAAACATAGTCATTATGAATATTGCGTATATTCGTTTTTCTGTAGTCAAAATTGCCTTTTAACTTATAACAAACCAACGGGAGATCCTGTGTTCTTACCCAACAGAACTGTGAACAATGTTTTAACCAATGGTAATCGCATGTGATTTGGTGTGACTGTCAACTGCTTTGCAGTCACGATGCTAGTACCTGTGTCCTTTTGTTTTTTCAATTGTTAGTACAGCTGTTGGTCTGTTTTTCTTCTTCTAAGGCTGGGCTACTGTGCAGCATTCAAAGTAAAATCTGGAATTAGAACTGACACACCTTCAATTGAACTATCAAGTCTTTTAAAACTGCTTGGCCATGACGCCAGTCCCACGCCATTTGACCGCACACACTTCCGATTGTGGGCCAGAGAGCATTGATTTTCAGCTGTCATTTCTAGTGCACATACTGTAGAATTGAAATTTAAACCTTAATCCACTCAGTAATGCAATTAATTTTTAATGTGCAGTAATACTAATTGAAATAGCTTGAATTTAGTAAGTCACCACAAGACATTTTCAAAAGCAAGAGTCTCCACTGAGAAATGGAAGGACAGATAATCATTGTTACAGTGTTTACTGAATAAATGCTCACGCTGCAGGCCACCAGCGTGAAGGGAGGTTGCTTTAAATTAGGCTGTAATATACCTCTTCTCAGAGAGAATTTCTGCTTTTTTCCCACTGTAAAAGACTGAAACGTTGGATTGGCTTTGTTAAAAAAATCAGACTTTTAGCTGGAAATACAGTTTCATAATGTGTGCAAAATAATATTAATTCATTAAAGCATCATTGGAAATAGTTGCAAATCAAGCCACCCACCAACCGTGGGATAGTCAAAAGCAGCAGTCTCAAAGGGTTATCATATTATGTGATGTGTACATGGTACCTGCATGCCACATTCAGATTCACGAAACTTACACTTGATCAGCTGTCATTGAATCTGCTGCCTAGTTTTGGTGTGTATATTCTGGTGACAGAAATACACCCTGCTTTCCTACTTCCCAAGCTTTAACTTTAACATATTATTTCAAAATTGGCCATTAAATGTTTCGTGAGGGTTTTTTTTTTTTTCCTAGCCACAGTAAAGCAGATTTTGCACAGTAAAACCAAATAGGTTTTAAGTCATTTCTACACTGAAAAGGCTCTCTAACCACATTTATCTGCTGGTAAATGAAGACTTTTAAAAAAGCATCAGTCCTACTGACGAATGGTCTTGTAGCATACTCAAAACGAGCACCAGCATTAAGTTAAAAAAAAAAAGGCGAGCACCGTACATCATGCTTTCAGAGCTCTCGTATTATAGTATTTAATAAGCCAATAGTGCTGTTAAATATTTAGTGAAGGTTCGCTCATAACCCTACCATCTATTCATATGGGATTTTAAGACATTTTTGCAACACAGAAATAAAAACAGCGCTGGGGAGCTTGACAGAGTGGTAGTGTGGTATATTTTCCAAATGAAGTGCGGTGAGTTGGTACAAGATGAGTCCGTGACGTTCGCACCTACAAACATCTAAACAAGTTCATGTTCTTTGAATTTAGGATTCAAACTGGCTTTTATTTCTGGCACGATTATGTCAAATGTGCTGTTGGGATTATTGACGTAGAGTACAAAAATGATATTATGGCATAGTAAAAAAAAAAAAAAAGAAGGCCTTATGTGGTTATTTTAAGCCTTCTCAGCATCAGCTGAGCTTTAGAATATATATTTTTCTCTTTTTCAATAATACAGAGAGAGAAAGAAAGAGAAATGAAGGAAATCAATTTCTCATTCAGTCCCTATTGTCAAATCAAGTTGGGGTGTATAGTACCTAAGGTCTTCTCAGCACCCTTTCTGGGTATGTGTGTTGAATGTTGAATATTAGATACTGTATCACACACTGCTGGGCTGCATAAAGGCTAATCTTTTTCAACTTTTTCTTATAATATTTGGTAACTATCAAAATAATGATACTTATTCTTTTAATCTGTATTGAAAATTGCTGTCTGGGAGATCTATGCAAAAATTTTTTCAGTTGGTGTGATGGTTACTCCATTATTGTTAGGTTGGTGGACAAGGGTTCCCATTTCAACTTTTTAGTGCTTAATATTATTATACTTTTGAGGGTGTAAAGCTCAAGGCTGGTCGTTTGTTCAGATTTGTATGTAATGTGTGTTTGGTTCTTCCAGAAGCCTGTTTGCTAGACTCTAATTCTCTTCCTGCTTTATATGCAGCCAGTGGCCAGAGAATTCATTCAGACTGCACAGACACAAAGCTCATCTGTGAAATATGGCACGCTGACCTTGTTGCCTATTTGTATTCTCGTACGAAGAAACATAAGATTCATTATGACGGGCTGGAAATACATTTTGCTTTGAGGTTACGTACATCACATATATGTGATCAAATCAAGAATTTTCTAGGAAGGGTTGGATACAGGGGATAGCTGCTTTAGATATCCACAGAGCAAGAAGGGAGGGAGAGTGAAAAGTGGGCCTCATATATAGGTGCGTTTAATATGCAGCACTTGATGTGTGCTGACCTCAGGTTACGAGAGTAGAAAATCCCATTTTCCAGCTTGTTTCAAATGTAGTAAAAATGCTGCTTCAGTTGCTTTATGCTACTCACATTGGGAAAGGTGCTTATACTGTGATAATTATCATCAAGGAGTATTAATGTGTTCAGCATTTGTAACCCAAAAACTCATTATAGCTTAAGCTGTGCATCATCTGTGAAGAGAGAACTTTGCCAGAATTCGCTCTTCACAGGGGTTGCCTCCTGCTTGCTGTGGAGTGGTCAGAGTACTGCAAGAGGTCACTTAGGCTATTTTTGAAAGCTGAAGTTTTGCAATTTTTGAATCGCTACCTTCTGTCTGAAGAGCTTATTGTTGTTGCCTCAGAACGTCCTCCCCCTAAGACTGCGTAGTACAGTGCAAAAAAATGATATTAAATAAAGAAGAGGTAACTGTATCATAATGTCAGATGCAGGAGGGTCAGCACGACTGCTCCGTACCTGGATAATTGAAGTATTTGTGTCTCCCTTTCCGTCACTGAGCAGAGGGATTCATTTATACCCGTTTCCTTAATGCAAGTGCCCTTGGGTTGCAGAGAGAAATGCCCCCACTGGGGCTCCACTTCACAGCCCTCTGGCTGGAAACTGCGTAAATAAGACCACGGGGTCAGCCTTCCTTTGTTGGCAGCAGTGTCCTTAATTAGTCTGTGACAGTCTTTCCTATGAGCCTGAACTGTTCTTGGGATCACTCCTCACGTGTAAGACGTCTATCTGAAACGTAGCTATTTCTGTGTGTTAGCTTTACAAAAAATCATTCTCGGGGTAGGGTAGATACTGACACAATAAAGACAAGAATGTCTGGGTATGTCAAGAATCCTGTAACTTAATCAGATTAAAAGAGCTGATACGGCAGCCTCATTAGACACTGTACGTGTTAGTGTCAGGGACCTCACCTGTAGCGGGCAGCTTGCTAGAGGAGAGCTGTGTGTCTGTGACGTCTTTACGTGATTAAGTCCTATTATTTCCCCCCTACTGATCCATTGCTTGTCATTTCCCGTAAGTGACACTGTGTCATGCTACATGGTACGGTTTGTGTAGGCCAGGCAAAGAGCACTAACACTCACTTATATCAGGCTGTCTGGCTTTGCGGCGTTGCTGAGGTCAAACTGGGAACCTGGCCTTGCTCCTGGGAGGGCTAGAAAAATAGGTTTCATAACTTCCCGTAGACTTAAACGAAGAGTAGGAAGGGGAGAACATGAAGCCCATAGGCTCCGTTGAGATGAGCTAGAAGGTTGAAATTCATCAAGCAGGGAAGCTGGCTGTTGTTCAGGAGGCTTCCTCGCCGTGAGGGGTCACTGCCGTGGGTGCAGAATCAGTCCTTGCCGAGGGCTTTAGGGGCTAGGGTAATCATTCAAATAGCCCAGCAGGCACAGACAGACAAGTTGGTAATCTGGAGGAAACTTGCTGAAATAGGAACTTACTTACCTGTTAAAATCCCTCACATGAGAGACTGCAGACAGACTGAGCGCAATGAATTAAACCCAGATTCTTCCGGCTGGTTCCAGAGCAAGCAATTTGGAGCTGGTTGCTTTGTTTTGAATTTGACAGAACCTTTATTTTATGCATCAGAGCAGTAATGTCACAAAATGGATGAACATCCTGAGTCAGAGACAGGTTCTGGGGAGTTTGGGCTGGAGTGCTGACATTGGCGGGGAGAGATGCAGCAGTGGCGGATGTTCTGTGAGGATGTAAACTCAATAATCTTTATGAATTTTGAGTAACTCATAACTCCACTTCCTCACCCAAAGAAGCCTTATGAAAAGATTGCTTCTAAATCCTTCAGACATTTTCTGCACTTGTGATAGATGCCGTCCTCTTTACCTTGAGGCATTAGAAATGAGCATGGTTCTTTTTTTTCTAAGAGATAAAAATGTATACTTTAGAAGGAGCAAATTGCATTTTCATGTTTAAGTTCACTATTTGCACTTGATGTGGGGAGATCCAAATGTGAAGGATTGCTCTTGACATTATTTCTCAGTCTCCTATGTCCCAGGCCGTTGCTTTATTATGCTGAAATGCACTGTCACATGGGATGAATGGGATGTGGAAAACCTGGCAACAGTGTAACAGTGTCACACTGTGTGGTGGGGGATAACCCTAACTTCTTTAAGTATCAAAACAATTTAATCCAGGTCAGTGATGATAATTGAATGATATTTTTAAAATTATAATTTTCCCACAGTTACAGGTTGGTTTAGAGAAAAGCTTTTATTTCTAAAGAAGCAGCAGTTATTTTTAATCTCTCTGAAAGTCTGTTTTACAAAATTGTATGTGGAACTGTCGTACAAGAAGTTACAAACTAAAAATTAAAATACACTCATAGGTCTTAAAATACATAGCCAGTAACCTAATTTTAATTCAAATTTTGTCATAGTTACTATAGTCCCCAACGTGCTGGACTGCTTTAAAGCGAATTTTTGTTACTTTCTCATGTATTGAGCTCTGAGCATATATGTGTGTATACGTGCACACATACATCGCGGTGAGGCACATACCCATTGCCAAGCTCCTCCACCCCAGGCTCATGGCTGTGCCACTCCCTGTCTTGTGTTTAACTTGCTTCCAACAGCCGAGAGAGCTGGTACTGAAGTGAAATGAAAACCATGGAGCTTATATTACAGTCTGATGTTTGAAAGAGAGATATTGGAAAAAGATGGTTTTTGGCTTGGCTCCCTTTCTAGATGTAATTGCTGCTTCATTAGGACTTGGAAGAGTTTCCTGTGGTTAAATTTAATCAAATGGCTCAGAATAACAAACTTGTACTCTCAAAACTCCAGGACAGTTCTTTAGATGAAACTTGATTTTGTTAAGTGTAAAACACACACATGTATACACACATGCACATGCACGCTGGCACGGCATGCACTTGTCATAGCTTCCACGGCCACCTCCACCACCACCACTGTCATGCCCGCCGCCACCACCACCTTCTAACGATCAAGTTTGTGAAGAGCTACAAGATACTGTTTCAAGCCTTAAATCCCATTGCTTTTTGGTTGTGGATTAGTAAATGATTGTGAGTAGATGTAAGTCATAAGAAATGTGTTTCAAGAGATTTGGGGTTTGGTTTTGGTAAGAACCAAAGCTTAAGCCTGTGGATCTGGAGAGACTTTAATGTGCTGTGGGAGTGATGTGAGTCATTTGTTCTCCTGGGCCAGGTAGGAGGTGGTTCTCCTTACCTTTCCTATACAGATGAGGAAACTGAGGCTTAATCGGCTGTCTCTAGCAACCACACTGGTGTGTGCCAGTGAACGGTGAGAGCCTCCTACTCCCTGAGTCTTCCCACATCAGCCCAGTCAGTCCACTGTTCCCCTTTTCACCTGTGCCCAGGGCACTCAGCTGCAGCCTGAGTGTGCTGAGCAGTCGCTCTGCTGCCACAGCCCCTCAGCTAATTTTCTGAGCCACAGAACTTAACTGTGGTTTACGTAGAATCTGCCCTTGGCATCAGAAGTGGTAAGTAAAGATGCCGGTCACTTGTTCTCTTCCTCCTTAAAACTAGCTACTTTTAAAGAGCTCAGTTATGTTTCTGT
>PVKB01000791.1:455000-457500 GCA_004027205.1 Ctenodactylus gundi
GGCGCTGGGAGTGGTGGTCACTCTTCTTTGGTTAGGTACCAAAGAACTCGTTCCAGAACTGACTTCCTAACAAAGAGCAGCCTTGGGAATGTTTGGCTACAAAGGGATCGAGTGGGAATTGGAGGGAGGCAGGTTTGGGTTGGAATGTGGGTTAAGAAAGAGGCGTCCAGGCCCCGAGGGTTATGCACAGTTCAAACAGCAGGAGAGCATACTCAGGAAGTGACTGCTAGCCACTTCCTCAGGGGCTCATCAGACAAGCACCCACTCCCTGATTGACCTGTGCCTTCCATCAGCCACATAAAGGAGCCTAGGCCTAGTAGCCTTGGGCCTGGAACAAATCAAGCTGTGGGAATGAACATATTTTAATAAAAATTGAATATATGTCCCACAGCATCACTGTAGGTCTCACTCAGGTTTATTATTCTCCCTGGCATCCAATGCTTTATTGCCAAGTTATTGAACCTGCTAAATCTGGGGAGAGAGTACCTGCATATCTTGCGACAGGATTTTTTGTACAAACCATTTGCGTGTGCTCCAGTTACAAAGTGTAAAAAGATGCAAGTCAAAAGCACCATGTGGCTTCAGTTCCTTGGGGTTTTGTTCACACAACTTTAACAGGGTATCTGCCTAATAGTGGGGGGGTTTCATATGTACAGGTATGTATTGTGGGCTGCATCCTTGATCCAGCTTAATTCATGTTCAAAGCGTGGTGTAGATGACTGAGCAACCCAGAAGAGAGAACTGAGACTTTAGAGGAAGACTTAGGAGTGAATGGGATATGCGCCTACCCAAATGGAAATGGAGGTAAAGGACCTCTCCTCCCATTTCTATTTGAAATCTCTCTTTAGCTGGTCAGCTTTCCACACATGCTCTTGTCTTATCTGCTCTAAAATGCATTTCCTAATGTCTGTCACCACAGAACCTGGATGCTTGGGTACTACAAAGTGCTTTATGAACACAATTTGAAGACCAGTAAATCAGATCTGGTTAGCTTACAGGGAAGAATAGCTAAGTGGGATTTAGTGGAAGGAAACAATATTCGTGAAAGGAAATCAGTTCGATGCCAGTAAGCTTTTTGAAGTAGAAACCAATTTGGAAGCATAGAGGTCATGGCTGAGATGGAGGACTAGACTGGACTGTCACATATTAGCAATTTGAGAAGTTTCTTTAAACACTGTAGATGGATTATAGGATGGCTTGCCAAAGTCACCATCGGAAAGAGGCCCCAGGAGCTAGAGAATTTTTTGGAAAATAAGGTATATAGAGCCACAGCAGCATTTTTGAAGCCATTCCTCTGAGGCATGAGAAGTGAATGTCCATTATAATTTTAGGTCTTAATGGATATGTGGTTTTTCCCTCAAACTTTAAATGTTCTAATGTATCTATATTTTCACTCTCTTAAGTATGAAATCTGCTTATCAAGATACAATTAACCATCTTTTCAATGAAGGTGAATAATGGATGTATCCTGCTTCCTTCTCCCTTCCACTGTCCAGAAAAAAGTAATGCAGGAATAACGTCACATGGGCATGTCAACTCCGGTGTTGTTGTACTTGAGGGAAGTAAAGAAAATGATACTGTTTGTTACATGGAAAAATAATAGTTTTCATTTCATTTGGAAAGTTTAGGGGCAGCAGCTTGCCAGTAAATTCACCAAATTCTATCCTACCGAAGTGCTAGCCCAGCTTTTCAACCATCTTAGTATAAGGGTTACTTATTGGCTGGTTTTCGGTACCCGTCAGTCATTCTTAGTACCATTGAATTAACTCTGAACCCTCTGTCAGTAAAGAGCCTTATGTTGCCCCATTTTATTAGAACAGTGATACAGACTAAAATTGCATCTGTTAAGATTATACTGTGCGTTTGGACTCAGGAGACAGAGGCACAATACTGTCGTGAATTAACAGTCAAAGCCGGTCACCTGTAACCAATCCCATACTTTTTTGTATTTCAAAAACCTGACCTGCTAAGGATTACATTTTGGAAAAGATTATAAATTTGTCAGCACTATTCCAATCTTCGTATTGGCTTTGTAAACAGCCAGAGACTAAAGATCACTACCCCTCTTGCTTCTATTCTAATCATGACACATACTTGATATCCATGACTTTCTTTTGTTCTGTTGTCATGTATATGCTCAAGTGTGTAATATTAATAAACAGAGGCATAATGAATGTGACTGGCAGGCAAAGTCGGGCATACTTTTTATACAATAGGGAATCCATTCCAAGGAGCTGAACTGCCAGGGGGGGCACGGTGTCAGTGCAGCCGTGGTGGGTTTCTCACTTGGACTGCAGGAGGTGAGCAGCAGTGCAGGTGTTCATACTAACTCACCTCTCAGATTTTCGTTGTTCTGTTCATGACCCTCATCTATCAGATTCTCAGCCTCCCAAATAAACATTGGATGCCTTGAAATGCTGATGAACTCTGCAGTGTAAGTCTGGATACACTTCTTCTAAGGTGCCTGTCCAAGGTAGAGATATACGCAAAAGGGCAGGGT